>JAGFMK010000176.1:0-59762 GCA_021030975.1 Lichenothelia convexa | reverse complement strand
ATAAAAGTAATATTATTAATCTATAATAATAGAGTAATAAATATTATTAAAAGACTAATTATATTATTTAGCTATAGATTAGCTAAATTATAGGTGGAGGATAGACTTATTAGTATATAATAGAAAATTTAAAAAATTATAAAAATTTAGAATAAAAAGAGATTAAGGGAATATATAAGAGATCGACCCCTAGGGCCAGCAGTAAGGCATAGACGATACCTAGACTAGGTCCTCTAGACCTAGTAGCAAGGTAGTA
The DNA here is from genome assembly GCA_021030975.1 of Lichenothelia convexa. Lineage (NCBI taxonomy): Eukaryota > Fungi > Ascomycota > Dothideomycetes > Lichenotheliales > Lichenotheliaceae > Lichenothelia > Lichenothelia convexa. The sequence continues at coordinate 59,506 of JAGFMK010000176.1, read as the reverse complement.
ACTTGATTAATTAACCTAAAACTAACCCTAGGGATAATAACAAGACGAAGCATAGAGAGAGAAAGCTAGAATATACAAAGTAGAGTGAAAACTCTAACACGGCTAGGGACTAATATAACTCTAAAAGGTTTAATATAACTCTAAATCCTTAGTCTTAGATTAGGATTATGATAGAATATTAGTCTAGGAAGATTAAATAATTAAGAAAGGTATATTAGTATACTATCCTATATTAAAGAAGCTATATCTATTACTATCTATATATCCTAATTAATTACGAGTTTTATAGCTATTATAGGATCTATAGCTTCTAAGATAGTATCGTCCTTATTAGTAATTACGTTAGCTTAAGTATATAAATTAGTAATAATATCCTTTATTACTACTACTATATCCTTATAATTACCCTTATCTTCTAGACTATAGTTATAGGGTATATCTATTAACTTAAAGTATACTCGAGGTTCTAGGATAATAATGCTATAGAGCTATATTTTTATTGATCTATTTACAGATAAAATTAAATACCTTATCTCTCTCCTATAATTTCGTAATTAATCTAGCCTTTTTCTATCTAATTAGCTTTACTTATACCTGTAAGGCCTCTATAATATACTCTTCTAGCTAAGAAGCAAGTTCCCTATAGTCTATTACTATATTTAAGTTATAGCCTTTTCTAGAGGAGCTTAAAGTTTAATAGGACCCTCTAATATAGGATTATACTTAGAAGGGGTCCTTTATTTATAGTACTTATCGTTAAAATCTATACTTTATTAGAGGTTAATAAAAGCTACTAGAGAGGTAGAATACTTATAGTTAGAGAGAGTGTATCTATGCTTTTACCTATTAAAGTAATAGTTTATATATAAGCTACTAAAAAAACTATCTAATTCTTAGCTTTAAGGTGGCGATAGGACTATTAAGTATTAATAATACCCTAGGACTAAGAAGAGAATTACACTTACTTAGAAAGGTCTATAATCTTAGATATAGCTACTATATGTAGGATCTAAGATAGTAGAATATTTAACGGCCTAGCTAAGTAAGGTAGGGAGGTAGTAAGGATATACTATAGGATCTATATAGGTATATAAAGGGTTACACTAGTTGAGGTCCCTAGTAATACTAAACTTAGGTATAACGTAGAACGGTTATAGTAGTACTAGGCTATCTTCTATAAGCTTAGTTAGTTAAACTAATAGCTATCTAAGGCTAATATTAATAAGAATACGTTCTAAAAGGATTATTAGAACTTAATAGATAAGTAATAGGTGGATAAGACTTACTATTATAGGAATAAAGAGACCTTTTAGTCTATATATAGTTAACACGAGAAGAGTAAACGGTAAGATCTATAGGATCTAGAATAGGGTAATTAAGTAATATAGTAATAGGAAAAACTCTAGTAATAAGTTATTAAAAGTTAATATAAATAAGACTACTAGTAGTATTAATAAGGAGGAGGTAATAGAGGATTAAATAATAAGAACTATAGATTAATAAGTATTTATACTAGGAATAAGAGTATTAATAAGAATAGCTATAAACAATAAAAGTAACCAATTATTATTTAAGAAGCCTTATATAACGTCAAGCAGTATAGTAAGTCGTTAGGCCTAGCTATTATTATTAGTTCTGTCTATTTATAAGTATTATTTCTATTATCTCTAAATAACTATAAAGTTACTAGATTTAGTTATCGCGATAATATTAAGGGACGATAATATAGTAGGAGTGTCTTTTAGCTTTAGGATAGCTAATAGTAGATAGGGGAGGTATATAATAGAGAAATTTAGACGTTATATATATTTAGGGGTATTTAGGTATATATTAGCGTTCTTATAATTATTCTACAAATATATATATTATAATTCTAGCTATTTAAACTTTATTAAGTAGCGATAATTTAATTATAATCGTTTATTCAACTGTCCTTACTATTATAGCAATATAGTTATAGCCTTATTATTATTCTATAGGATATTATATATATAACTACTACACACCGTCTATACTAGATATATAGCACGATTTTAGTAGGTGCTTAGATAATAGCGTAGGGTATAACAGGTGACTTAGAAATATTATAATAATCTTTATAATAATCTAATATAAATTATAGGGCGTGATTTCTACCTCTATAGGTAGAATTATAGATATAAGACTATTTAGTTTCTATAGAAATAGGATACTTAGATGGCTTAGTAATAAGTAAGATAGCGTCGTTTTCCTAATAATAGGACCTAGAGTCTTCTAGCGTAAGTGACGAAACCTAGATAGTAGTTATTAGGGTATTATAAATAACTCTACTATTATAAACTATAACACTCTATAGGTTTTTAAGTTTAAATATAGGTATCTTATTATCTTAGATGTAGTCTTTATTAATTAAAGTATAGTAAGTAGTACTAGTATTATAAAGAGCTAGAATATAAAACGTATTTATTCCCATAGTAATTTTATAGTTATAGATAGGGCTTTCACTATAAAGCTCTTCCTCTATAAGAGATATAGAATTTATACTTATTAGTCCCTAGATAAGACTCTTTCTAGGGGTATACTATTTCCTAATCTTAGACTCTTAAGATATCTAGGACTAGTCTAATATAAACTAGCCTTAGGTAGTATAGATAGATATAGAACCTAGACTATAGAATTTTAGACTATAGAGGATACTAAACGTGACGTGGTAACTTAGGCGTAGGACTACTATAGTAATACTAAATAGGAATACTATAAAGGACTAGGACTAGACCGGCGGGGTTGGTTTAGGCAATTTATTCTTATATACTAACCACTATAATAAAAACAAAGACCTTACTAGCGGCGGCGCTCCTATTCCACGTCTATAACCTTAGAATAGCCTCTAGTATATAATAGGTCTATTAGCTCTATAGTAGGAATAGGTGTCTATAGAGAAATTAAAGCCGGATAGAATAGGATAAATAGAATAATAGGACTAGGGGACCTTAGACAAAACGGGGTATTATTAAATAGCCTAGATAGTTGTCTAGAGGGAGCCTAGAATTAATATAGATAGTTATTTAGCTCTTATAAATATTTAATAAAGGCTGTAAATTCTTATAATAGTAGTAGACTTAAGATAAATAAGGTATATAATTCCTAGGAGATATTCTACTCTAGTAGGACTACTAAAGCACTTTTAGAGTATTCTGCTTCTAGATATAGATATTAAAATTCTATAAAGAAGGTACTAAACTCTTAGTTCTTTTAATATAATTAGAAGAGTTTAACTTAGGCATTTATAATACGGTTTAGGTCACTAAAAGCTATTTCTAGTAAATTTAGAATATCTTAGTAGTCGTTTAAAGTAATAATCCCCTCTTTAATATAAGGTAAGACCTAAGTATAGGCAACCTTAGATAGATAACTATAGATATAAACTATATGTTGTTATACTATAGAATACCGATCTAAATTTGCCGTTATTTAATTGAAAACCTAGCTCTTAAACTATTTAAAGTCTTAATAATTACTAGTAAATTCTATAGGGTTAGAGAGGTATTCTAAAAGTGTAATTTTAATAGGAGCTACTAAGACTAGTATTAAAATAGAGGCTTAGGAGGATTAACTAGAGGTACTAGTAGGAGTTTATATAGCTATATAGGATACTTAAAGTCAACCTTAGAGGTTTTAGATATCGGCTTAGAGTTAGACATTATATTTAAAAGTTATTTAGTTATTTATCTAAAGCTATTAGCCTTATTTATATAGGGATTGAATTTCTATTTAGAGTTAACTATTCTAAGTAGAGACTTTAAGATAGAGGGAGTAGAGCGACGAGATAATTATCTATAGATATTTAGGGTTATTCTGAAATATAGAATAGAAAGCTTCAGATTTAGTAGAATATAGTATAACTAAGTTAGAAAGTATAGCTACTATAGTAAAGCTGCAGTAGATAGATAGGTCCTAGGACCTAGTTTCTATCTAGGGTAGTAGAGTGGGTAGACGCTTTATAATATTAAGGTTAGTGGCTAGGTAGCCTAGAATTCTAGACTAGAATATATAGTAGATATAGAGACTATAAATTATCTATAGGTAATACCTAGCTAGATAGATAAGATAAAGTATAAGGAGAGAAAGCTAGAATATATAAAGTAGACTAAAAACCCTTTATAGGCTTCTGGCGCCTAGCCTAATAATAATCCCAACCCTAAACCTTAGCCCTAGTATTAAATCGTAACAGTTCTATTAACTTCTTAGTAATAATAACTTATCTAGATATTACTAAGATATATTCTAACTTAGCTAAATTTATAAAGAATCCTTCCCTAATATACTAGGCCGCTATAGACTAAGCAATTAGTTACCTCTATAGCTCTAAGTATTAAGTAATTAAGTACTTAGATAATACTCGTTTAGAATAAAGATAGTAGGTCTTTATTAGTTTCTTAGACGCTGTATTTAGCGATAATAATAATAGAAAGAGTTTAGATAGTTACCTCTTTTAACTATATAGTAGTCCTATTAACTAGTATACTATAAAGTAGAAAATAGTTATAATATTAAGTATAGAAGTAGAATTACTCTTATTATTAATAATAGTAAAGGAAGCTATATAGTAGAAGCGCTTCTTTAAGGGAATTTAATTTAATACTAAGTAGCCTTTAATAGTCTACTATAATAATATATAGACTATTTAGCTTCTATAGAAGGAGTCTCTAAAGCTTTCTATAAAGCTTTACTATATAGATATTTACTAGTACTAGCTATATTAAGAAGTTTAAAAGGGGCGTATTAAGGTAGACTAGATTCCTATACTAGAAATACTAGTAGATAGTATAATAAAGGCGTTATCTAAATAGTATTATAATACCTTTATTTAGTAGCTAAATTTAGTAGATATTAGCTATATTTTAAATAAAGTAGTAGTAATAGTAATAGCTAATATTTTAAATAAAGCTTCTACTCCTTTTCCTTAGTTAGTAGTAATAATAGTAGTATTAGATAAGACTAAATTTATCTTATCTAAGGGGGGTATATTAGCTAATAGAGCACGTGATTACTTAGGATCTCTACTATATTTTTACCCTATATACACTTATTATATAATAGATCTTAGTTTAGATAATTAATAGACACTTCCTTAGATAGTATAATTATAGCCTGCCGGCTAATATATCTAGAAGCTAGGAACAAGCTATAGGCACGCAAAGACAGTTAACCCTACTCTCTAGGGAGGTATGATAACCTTAAAGCCATCTGCCCGGATAAGGCATTCGGTATAAAGCTTCGATCTCCCGTGTCAGCCGTATAGGGAGTGATATCTGTCAGCCTTGGGGGGCCCCTAAGATAAAATGACCCACCACCCAACCCCACCCGATCCCCTCAAGAAGTTGCAGCACCGCTACTATAGAACTATAGGTTCGTACCTAGTGGTTAGGGAACAAGAAAGTTTCAAGCAAATTCGCACCATAACACTCAAAAAGCGCGGTAGAACTAGTCCCTCTCACTACCATCCGGCCGCCCTAGCAGCGGCTAATCCAAACCTTGCCGTCCTGGCATATTACGACTGATATATTGCGACTGAACGGCTGCTTTATGAACTATCTTAATCGTTATAAGTATTAAAAAGACTAGCACTAGCCAGCTTAATTACTTATCCCTTAATCCCTTATCGTTAATAATAGCAATATCACCAACATCACTAATATCACTAATATTATTGATGTCACTAAAAACACTAATATCACCAACATCACCAACATCACCAACACTAACATGGCCATCACAGACCTCACTCTTTGCGTATCTATATCCAGCGATTGACCATAATATAGCTAGAGCGTTTCCAAGTCTAAGAAGCCATACAGCCATGGATATTCGCCGTAGAATTTGATCTTGCTGGAGCAGATAAACCTCAGATTAATCTATGTATAATTAGGTTCCGTGATCGCTTGAGGTCTATTAAGAGGTTCTCTAGCTCTAAATGGAAAGGGACTATGCTAAGACTTCTGACCTGATGTTTAAGTGGCTTATAAACTAGGATGAGAAAACAACTGGCTTGTACGTTATGGGAATACAAGCAGTAAGCGACTGTACGTTGGATGAAGGGAGTTTAAAAGGTGCTAAGTGACACAAGTACTGTGCTGTAATCGAATGAATGGTGGCGTAAGACGCGTGCGACGACTGGGAAGATAGATCACAACTCAACAGCCTCTTGATAGAAACGATGGAAAGGCAACATATTCAGGAGATCCTCAGGATTGTAGATTCGATTCTCTGCGTGGGATACATTGGAATCCAGATGAGGCACCGACGGCGATGAGATGTTCGAAGCGGAGCAGGGGAAGATAACTTAGGAGGTCTTCAGTAGTTATTCGAATCTTAGATCGCCAGTTGCGTCGCTGCTCCCAACAGCAGACACAAAAAGGAGTTCGCCCCTCATGGAACTTCGCACCAAAATCCTTTTGGGGATCTCCAGTGCAGTATCAATCGTTACATTCGCCGCCTTTGGGTAGGTCTTTGTGGTCACATGCCTCAAGAGGTACCGTGATCTTGAGATTGGACCAACATATTCGGGAGGTCCCAACATAATTCCACTTAGCAATCTCAATCACATAACTACACAGGTATCTAAACGCGCCTAAACTCCGTTTCCGTACTATCCACCTCCCTCACCATCTCCATTTTCATCGCCAACTCCACAAACAGCCCCCCTCGCAATCCCCAAACTCTCACTAAACGCCTCCAACAACCTCGTCCACTCACTCATCATCAGCTCCGGATCCACATCGTCCATGAATATCCCCGGATCCGGCGGCTTCACCTCCCGCCAAGGCTCCACTCCATTAACAGCATGACCCTCCTGCTCTGGCTCCTGCTCACGCTCCTCGCCCGTGCCGGTACCTGGTTCGCCGAAATAATCCGATCCCCGTTCCGACACAGTCCGGGTCACGTCGCTCTCGTACCCCGGACCGTGATTCTGAGATCTGGGCACAATGAACCGGTTGCTGAGCGTAGCGAACTGCTCGTCCAGGTGCTTGTCCCAGAAGTCGCTGGCGCGCTGCATCTCATCCGCCGAGGCCGACGCTCTGGCACGTTCGAGGGAGTTCTCGCTGTTGAGGCTGTTGCCGCGGGTGTGGTGGGATAGGCTGAAGGAGTGGTCGGAGGGGGTAAGCAGGCCGGGCGTGATGTGCGGTGGCTCGGATTGGCTGTGCGTGTGCATCGATGTGCGGCGGCTGCCGGCGGCTGAACTGCAGATTGCGTTTTCGAGGTGGAAGGGGTCGCGGTTGGTGCTTTCTGTGTAGGCCGAGGATGGTATGGAGCGGGGACTAGAAGAGCGGTGATGGTGCATTACATCTGGTGCCGCCAGATTGAGATCTAGCTTGGGAAACTCTTCTGGCGAGTCCGAGATTGGCGAGGACGCAGGATGGAAGAAATCTCCAAAGTTCCCTAAGGGTTCGGTAACAGTGTGTTTGAGCTTGGGGCGGAAGCCGACGTTCAAAGTGGGTTTTGGCTCATGGGGTTGTCCTTGTTCTTGATCCGAGAAGCTGGTACTCTGAGGCTGGACAACTGGGAAAGTCCAGTCTTGGGTTCGGCGGTTCAGCTCGGCGTTGTTGCTTGCTTCCGCAAGGTGGGACATAGTCGCCTGCGCCCACTCTTGAGTCCGCCGTTTTCGACTCTCGTCGGTTGAGTCGTCAAAGGTTGGAAACTTCCAGTCTCGTGTTGCGCGGCGGTCATCATGTCGTGTATATGGCTCATCTTCGATGTCCTCTTCGTATCCTTTATCGTCATAGTCGTCATATTGGTAGAAGCGACTGGCTCTCATTGTGGGTACGTCTCCAATGTCAAGACTGATCTCTGTATCAACAGCTGCAGCATCGAGATCTATCATGGTGGTCCTATTTGCAGCGTTGTCGTTCGACATGTTTCGGAATGGTAGATCTGATACTTGATGGTAATCTTCTTCAGGCAGCTCTCCCGGGTGATTGAGTGCATACGGTTCTCGTTCGCGGTCAAATATCCTCGCCATAGATCGTTCACCTTTAGCTATTTGCTTCTCGTTCTCAACTTTCTCCATAGGAGTCAGCTTCTTTGACGGTTCAGTTTCCTCAGGTGCGAAATCCGTAGCAGCTAATGAAGCACTGATCTTGTCAAATGACATGCTAGGGTCCAAAAGCATTCTAGACACTCTTTTGTCGAACGCGTCTGTCGTACTGAAGTTCCAAGAATCGTCGTCGGGGCTCGACGGTTCAAGCGTAGAGGAAGACGCTGCTCCGAAAGGATTAAAAAGTGACGCACGCTGACCACCAGATTGTTCCCAGTAGGCGTAACGCACGAGAAGCTTAGTCAAGTTGCTTGTTGGGTACCTTCTTGACGAGTCCCGTATATATGAGTGTTGAAGGATTGCGTTCGCGTCGGGTCGCTTCTTCGGGTCTGCTTCAAGGCAGAAGGCTACAAAGTCACATAAGCCTCTGGAATAATTGTCGCCTTCAAGCCGTGGCAGCTCTTTCTTTAACATATCTCCAAGTCTGCTTGGGTGAACTCGGGCGTTTGGAGGAAGACCAGTAGCTATTTCATAGATGGTACATCCATAGGCCCAGCAGTCAACCTCGGTTCCGTACTTGACCTGCGGCTCAAAGTCAAAGGACACATGTTCGGAAGTCTGCATCTCGGGTGGCATCCAATTTGGCGTGCCGATAATGGTCGATCTCTTCGAAATGCCACTCTCGAGCACACCGGCAACGCCAAAGTCGCATAGTTGTAATCGGCCGTCCTCGGTGATGAGCACGTTCGCGGCTGACAAGTAGTATCAGTAGGCATGCCTTTTAGCAGGAAAAGTGACCGACCTTTAACATCCCGATGTATGATGCCCGCTTCATGGACATACTTGAGCGCGATTGCTAACTCGCGGGCAATAGGGATAATGAATTCCTCTTCAAGTCCGGGCCTCAAGCTCGCTCTCATCAGCGTGTGAACGCTGCCTCCCGGGCAGTACTCGCTAATAATCCACAGCTGCGAGTGAAGCGTGACGGTTTCGTGGATTGTATTGATGTTCCTGGCCTTGCTGTCTTTCAACTGCTGCAGCACCGTAATTTCATTGACGAAGTCTCTTATGGCGCCGTTCATCTCAGTCTGCGCCAGCTTCAAGTCTGATTTATCAACGTCGATGATCTTGATCGCGACGAGTTCTCCAGTATCGACCCGCTTGCTATGTCAAGTCAGCTGACCTATCAAAAGGCGCACGAGATCCTCGACGATCGTCACTGGTATTCTTGCCTTTTGAAGACTCGTCCGAATGAACCTTTGCCGATGAGTTCAAGAAACTCATATGGAGGAACAACGACACCAGCCCTGGCGGCCCTCTCCTTCGTCGCTTGCTGCATCTTCTTCGCCTCCTGCAGCTGCTTCATCCTGCTACCGAAAGCGGCAGGAGGCTCGAGTGAAGATTCCATCTGGAGGACCTCCGAAGAGTGAGAGGCACTGGGATGGAAGATCTTGTATGCCGGAGCCGGTACGATCGGAGTAAACGGACCGACTTGGGATCCTCTCGCTCTCTTTGCGGCGAATATCGGAGTGGTTGGCAGCACCGGCGCAGCTTCTATAAAGTCACGATCGACCGCAGGAGAAGGCCATGCCTCGTCGGTGGGTGTGGGTGTGCGGGTGAGAGCGGGGGACTTTGGGCTTTTGTCGGAAGACGTTAGATTACTCCATGTACGTTTAATGCTAGCTAGGACATTCTTCGTTTCGCCTTTGAGCGATCTTGCCGACGAGCGCCGCCTTCCATGGTCTGATATTGGCTCCATGGCGGACAGTAGATGAAGGGAAAGGAAGACTTACAACCCTCGAATATGAGCGAAGATCTGTGTCTCTAACACACTCACCGCATCAACCGTACGCTCGGGACCCTCTCTTCGCTGCCAAATGTTTCCCTTCGCGACTCGGACGATCTGCACAGAAGTCTATCTTCATCTCCAAAGGGTCTCATAATCGATAGGAGACAGCACAATTTTGCCGTACTTCAAAACTTAATGATATGTATTCACTGAATGTTCAGGCGGACTCCCATATATCAGAATCCTGACTTATGTTATAGTATACTACTTTAAGGGTGGTGGGGGCGTAATGACTGATTGATATGCTTTTGCCAAGAATGGAGTGCTGTGAGAGACGACCATGGAGTGAAGACTGTGAAGTTGGACATTGCTCTCCGTACCAGGGACCAGTCGGCGCTAGGACTGCTCGGTCTAGTGCGCCCGCTAGAGTCCCGAACCTTAAGTTACTTCTATGTCACCAAACCTGCCAGGCTCTGTCGTAATCCGAACGCCAGACAACCTCATCCACTGCCCGCGCTGCCGCAAGAAGAGAAGATGCTGAGGCCCTCCTGAAGTCGATACAGTACTTCTCCTCCAAAGCCAGCAGTACTAAAGCGTCAGGATGCAACCACCTGGGCACAGCTTTCAAATGCATTAGCTCCATAATACGGGCAAGCCCCAGAGTGGTTGATGGGCGTTTCTAGTCCTACAGGAATTCTCCTTGGTAAGGCATCACGGTTTTAAGTCGCCTTGCAGGCAAGGTATTATGGATAAGTCGTGAGACACTTCATTCCCTGCCTCGATATGCTGGAGGTCTCCTGATAAGCCGATACCTTCTCTCGAAGCTAGCAGTGCTGGAGCATCAGGATGCCGTGATAGTACTAATATAGGTATACCTATGCAGCAGCTTGATTATACGGGCGATCTCCGCGCCGGCTATCGAGATTTGTGCTCCTAACAGAATTTCCCCGGGGTATCACGATTTGTGGCACCTTGCCTGCTTGCCTGACGCGCGCACAAAATTTGCAGTACTGCCGAGCACAGAAGAGCGGAGCAATGGCCGTCATGTACTCGAGTTTAGGTATGTGGCACGATAGTGTTCAGTTATACCTAGGTACTGCTTGGAATGAAGTACAGGAGAAGGCTTTGAAACGAAAGGCGTGCTGTGGTCCTCGCTTACGGAACACTCATGCCATCGACTCGTGGTTCTTGCGCACATCTCAAGTGTATGATCCAGTCCCCGAGTGGCACGAGAGTCCTAGATGTACACATATCGCACTCCATCGTATATTCACAACAGATGATGTGCGAAAGAGCGCCGCGCCATGCGAATCCATCGTTCCAAAATTTTCCGTCTTCCCAAACTCCACGCTCAAATGCACGAAAACAAGAACAGCCTCTCCTGGTATCAAACACTACTCCTCCTCGTCAGCACCAGCGTCATCCTCAACCTCCTCCACATCACCATCTCCTTCCTCCTCGTCCTCCAAGGAGCTATCATCTTCCTCGTCCTCCCGCCCCTCATCGTCCAGCCCAGGAATACTCCTCCATTCATTGTAATCTCCCTCCAGCCACCGCTTACTGATAGGTAAATGATACGGGTCAAACGGGAAATACGTATCAAGCTGCTGGCACTGCTCCCCCTGCTTCCCACTAAGCGCCGTCTCGCGATCCGGCAGGCCGAAACTGGACGACGTAGCAGAACCCCAGGTTGTTGATCGAGTAAGGCGTAGACGCTTGTTCGTTTCTAGCAGCGGAAATACGTACATGAACTGGAGATGGTGCGCGATTCGAGCGAACTGCATGACGATTGCGGGTGCGCACACTTTGAGGGGGTTGAGGCGGGAGTAGATATTCTTCCGCAGAATTTCGCCGACATAGGGTGCCCAGGTGAGTTCGCGATGCTCGTCGGCGGAACCGAGACTGTCGTCCGGATCTTCCTCGTCGTAGCCAGGGTTGAGGGTTAGGTCTCGCCACCTAAAGCAGAAGATGTAGAGTAGAGCTTGAGCGGTAGCGTAGTACACAGGATACCTACGCAGGTCGGGTCCCCGGCAGTTGTATTCATGCTCCAGGCGTAGGCTTTCGAGTTGACCACCTAGGAGTTCGAAAACTTCTCTTACTATTTGTCCGGAAACATGCGCTCCTCGGGCCACGAAACTGGATAGGTATGCTGCGGCGGAGAGTCGCGTGACGACGCTACGGCCCGTATCGAACGCCAGGTGGGCGCACGCGCCAGCGAACCTCTCCACAAGCTCAGGTGAGAGCTGACTGAAGTGAAATAGGAGGAACTGTGTGTATCGGGATCGGTAAGTTGGTAGGACAATTGTGGCGAATTGCGAGAGTAGCTGTTCGAAGAGGATGTTGGATTGTCCAAGCCCGTTTTCGCCGGTGAATGAGGGCGAATAATAGTCAAATAATAAATCCAGGAGCGCATCCATCTTGCCAACAGATGACTTAAGGTCCTTGATCTTCTTTTCTTCCTCAGTCAAGTCCTCATCGCTGACAACAGACTCCGCGTCGCTCTCTTCCGAGTCTTCTCCGTCATCATGATTAAGACCAATCTGGAGAGGGATGTCCGTGACCAGTGAGTCTCCAACGTCGTCGTCTAAATCTTCTATGTCGATCTGTATCTGCACATCTATCTTCGCAACTCTTTCCGTGATCAAATCCAAGATCTCTGATTGAAGTTCTGCAGCGTACTCTGTCGTAGCTAGCAGATTGCGAACGTAAGTGATGTGGGTCTTTTTGCTATCGGTGGCGTAGGGGAAGCTTGCAGAGAGGATGGAGCCGAGCATGCCGCTGGCGGACGGCATGAGTTGTAATATGTACTTCAGGGCCAAGTGTACTCTCGCTTGTAGCTGCGATCTTGTCACTACCGGGCTGTTCGGGAGCCTGCCCACGTATGAGGGTACTGCGGCATGATTAGCGATGGCTTGTCCCAGTATGAGCGCGGTACTTGCGGTACTTACCACCAGTGAGCTTATCCACCAGCATCCGCAGAACAGCAGAGATGTAGCCTCCTTGCGCAGATACCAGACTTCCCAGGAAGCGAAGATACACAGCAACGTATGTTTCACCCCGTCCAAGCCAGTCAGAATCCAACACTGCATGTACAAGCCCAGCGCATGTTTTGTTCAGTAGCCCGACATTGCCCATCAAGGCCAGCAAATACTTCCTCAGGGTTGAAGATGATGGCCTCTCGTCCTCGTCTTCTGCTGTCGCGGAGAAAATTTGCCGTATCTGATCATAACCTTCACTCTTATTCACCACCTCATCCACATATGCCGCTCCCGTATACCTCCGCAGCGCGAGCCTAACCTCCTCTTTCACCAGCTCGTATCCCTTCTCGTTCCAGTCCTCCATGACCTGGACCTGCACATACGGGTCGAACGCTACTTTGAGACGTTTGGTGGGTGTTTCTTCGACGCCGTCTTCTACCAAGTGCCCTCTCTTACGGCTGCCGATGGCAGCTTTTCCTGCCGGCGTCACCGGCCGCACCGTTGGGGTTGCGAGCGACACCATGACTTCTGGTACCGCGCGGACATGGGGTTTTGCTGAGCTGTAGATGAGCTGATCGGTCAGAGAGGGGGCCAGAGAAAGAACTACTGTAAGAATGAGTTTGTCTGTGGTCACAGCCAGTAGCGGTGCAAACTGGGGTTTTGTACGTAGGCGAAAATTGTGTGCGTGGGGCACGGAACAACCTTCTCACTGTCCCCGCCTCCCGTCTGCTGCTCCCCACGTAAACAGTACTACTCTCCGTCATCCACCAAACATGCTATATAGTAAATTCACCTGTTCTATGGACTGTCCTGGGATGTAGTTGTTTGAGGACTGGAATCCTGGGACCAAAGGTATAATGAGTCACATGGGGAGGTCATTACCACCTTTCTCACGCCCCGCAAACCACTGCCAGCCAAGCAGGCGCGTTGTTTGAAAACAGCAAATATCGATATGCAGAGTATCTACATTGGCAGTTTCTCTACGAAGAATAGCCTAAAGTGCCAGATTGGGCACACCCGACATACACCATGACTGAACCAGATGTCCACCCCATTACTTTCACCGCTGATGGCCCTGTTGGCCATAAGGACTTTGTTGCCCATACTGCCCATATTGCCCCTGCTGCGTGCCCTGCACGTTAGTAGGGTAGGTTCCGTAGTATTGTTGCTGCATCATCGGCTGCTGTTGATGTGGACCTGCCATCATCGGGCCCTGGTAGCCGCTTGGCACACCCGGCGCCGTCCATCCACTTGCTTGAGCCAACATTTGCTGTTGGTGTAACATCTGTGACTGTTGTTGGAACATTTGAGGGGATTGAACTGGTTGTTGGAACTGTTGGGGCATATAGCCTACTTGCTGAGCTTGCTGAGAGACCATAACAGGCGCTTGCATTAGCCCGTAGTTCTGCGAGAAGTTCAGCATTTGATTTTGAGCCATCGTCTGCGGATTCTGCAGGGTCCTGTTATATGGTTGAGCTTGTCCTGGCAGAACGCCTGCTTGCTGTTGCTGATGTTGCTGCTGCTGGCGCTGTAGGATGGCATGGTGGACCATCGCAGTCCGGGTTCCTTCGCGGATTTCTTGTTTCTCTCGCTCGCGAGCTTCAATTGTGCCGATCAAGCCTCCAGAAGGTTGCCGCGGCTTGTGCCCATTGCCAGTCATTTGTATGAGTGAGCTGCCAGTCGCTCTTGCAACATGTTCTTGCTCACGAGCAGACAGCCGCGGCGCATAGTCAGTACCGTTCATAGGAGCGGATGCCTCCCGCGTACGAGCACGGTTTGCAGTATCTTTTGGATTCGCGTAAGATGGCTGCGTATGGAGCAAGTCGCCAGAAGCGTTGCGTACGAAAGGTGGTGAACGATTCTGTGCTACTTGGGACCAGTCGCCCGAGGGATTGCGACTGAGAGGAGGGGTACTCCCTGAGCTCTGCTTCTGGTGTGCATACACGGGGACCCCTCCTGAACTTTGTCGCTGGTGCGCGTAAACAGGTGTACGTACCTGTGCGGTAGTAGCTCTCTGTTGAAGACCTTGTTCAGGAGCCAACATTTGCTGACTCTGAGGTCGACTGTTTGCGGTCATGCCAGGCGACCACGCTAGAGTTCTTCGCCCGTCGCGCTCTACGACATCATACGCCGGAGTAGAGGGGCCACTGCCATGATTCCACGAACCGTCACCCCGGCCTGAGCCGGAAGCCGGACTGGGTCCACTAAGGACGCCAGAGGAGTTTTGCCGTTCATGATGCGGTCTCTCGGAGCGCGGCGTGGCAGGTGCAGAGATGTCCACGCGCTCGTTTGATTGCGATTTATCATGAACGTTCTGAGTCATGGTAGCACTGGTACCAGGCCGACTACTCAGAGCCGGATTATAGGAGAATGTGGGGCCGAAGTCGATGCTGGGGACACCGGGGTCGGGCTGAGAATTACCTTCAACAGGAAGTTCAGCATTTCCAATAGTTCGCAAAACGCCGGGACGAGATATCTCCACTGACTTTTTCGATTGTGCACTCTCGGTGCTAGCATAATCTGGTGACTCAACAGACGCAGTGTTATGACCATTGCTTGAGAGGCTTGGTAGTCGCTGATGGACTTGATTATGATCTTCCTTATGAGATGACGGGCGCTGGGCCAGTAACGGAACTGGTTTCCTGGAGATACTGTGAGAGGACAGCCGTTGTACTGGTGGCTCAGGCCGTGGAGCTGCGCTAAAGTCTTGAGCGTTGTCCGCTAGACGTTGGTTGTCATCGGCTGGACCATAAGTCAAGTAGGTTTGTCCCAACTTTTCTTGTGGCATTGTCTGCCACGGAGCCAGTTCACTCGTTGCTGGAAGCTGCGGTGTGAAGGCTTTGAAATAGGGGGACTCTGGCGACGACGTGGACTGATCCACAAATGGAGAGGCGGGTATGGTGGGTAGACGACGACTATTCGGAAGCTGGCCATAGCTCGAATTAATACCTTGCTGGAAAGCACTATGATCGATGGATGGGCCCTGGCCGTTGAAGCCCGTAGCAAATGCTGATCGTTGGCCTTCCATATTGCTTCGTCCATTTGCAGCTGAGTGAGTGCCGCGTCGATTGGTATCTGAGTTCGTCCTCCACGCAGTCGCAGCACCAGCAGCGGCTATACTCGGCTGGTTTGTAGCGTCGGCCAGTTGAGAGAGCGTAGCCGCGTCAAGTCCAGAGTTGGCACGTCTCATATCCAGGGCCGGATGCGGTCGTGTGGAAGGCTTCTCGCTTGGTCCATGGACGAAAGCAGGCGGAACTGCAACTGGAGCGAGCGGCGCATCGTGGTGAACCTCTGCAGCAACCTGCTGAAAATTTGGAGTTTCACCCTCCGGCGTGCCTCTGCCGCTGCTGTCCAGACCAAGATCAGAGGTATCGCCTGGGTTCAAGTCCTGGATATAGTCACCATTGAGCAGAACTCCATGCGGTGGAGGAGCGGGGGGAGGAGCATCATAACCATCTCCACGAGCTGCTTCATGTGAGAGCCGTGATGGAGGCTCTGTCTGGTAACGCTTATAACTGTTGGCTTCCGACACCGACCGCTGGTGGCGTTGTGAGGAGAACGTTCCAGCAATTGGTGGAGCTGAATCGGTCCGTCGAGGGGGTGTGATTACTTCTTCTTGAGCCGGGGGAGCAGGCGAAGCTAAGCGCGAGGAAGACGCCGAGCGGAGAGAAGCCGTCTCATCAAACTTCAAAGTTGGGCCTCGCGATGGAAGACTTGTTCTAGTGGTCGTGTTTCGCCGAGGCATGCCTTTGATGTCTTCAGCGGTAGGGGTGTGCGGCCTTGAGCCCATTCGTGTAGACGTGAGATTTTTCATTTGCTGCCTCCATTCCCTTTCCGTCCAGTCCTGGCTCCCGCGTGTGTGCAACAGTCCAGCGACATCCAGGATTTCTAAGTAGCCATACCTTTTGTCCCTAGGTAAAGCGAACATAAGACTCCTTGTGTCAAGCACATCCGGAATTAACCTTTCTGGTCTGCCGTAGAGGGCGAAGGTATCGAAAACCGGAAATAGCCACCGTAACATGATCTCAAATCCCGTCACAGCTGGATGGACTTCGGGCATGACGAAGATGAAGCCATCCGTGTCAGATGGAGGATTGGAGTGGATGGTAATTTTACCTTCTACCTTCACGAGCGTGGATTGATCGATGAGCGGCTTTGACTGCGGATAAATAGCATACGCAGAGTAGGCATTTGTGATTGAGGCAATCGGTTTAGTTTTCTTTGTGATTTTTCTCGTTTCGTAGAACTTGATGTCACCAGTAGGTGTTGGTCTTGTCTTGTCGTACGTAGTTCGCTTCTTCAAAGCCTTCTGCGCGTTCCTTATCTCCTTCTCACCCGGCGGCGAGATAACACACCAGCAGCGTCTCCATGGCGTTCCCGCTCCAAACCTCACCCGCGCCCAGTCTTCCGTTGGAAATTTAGAGCGCTCCATGATTTGCCTGATGTTATTGAGTTTCTTGCCTTTCCCGGCGATTAGAGATCCTGTGTATGCTTCTTGAAGCGAGGCATGCTCGAACATGGCTAGCCGAATGGCCGCTGTCCATTGCGTGAGCGAATGAAGGGAGTTGAAGTGAAGGAGATAGCGGTTATTGGCAGCAGTGGATATGCTCAACACGTTCTGTAGAGATTGACCTGGCTGACCGTTCATCGGCAGGGATTCAATCTACAGCAGACTTGTCAACCGTGTGCTGTGCCGAGAAGACCAGGAAACCAACCATCTTTATGGATGCATCTGTCAAATTTATGAATGTTGGTGTGACCTCCCCGTCAGCACCTGCGGCGTCCAAAGCGGCTGCATCCCAAATGGAGAGCACCGTGCCCACCAATTGTGCAAAACATTCGACCCAGTTTCTTTCCGCACTCGGTCTACCTCCTGTGGTTCCCGTGTTTAGCGGACGCTGCGTTTCACCTCACCGTTTTGTGGACTTACTCGAGTCGAGGTCATGAAGCTTGAGAAAGTATCCTTCCTGGTATAGTTTGTTGGAGTGTGCATTTAGATATGTAAAGATTGGCAAGAGCTCTGGAAGCGTGTCCTGAGCGACATCCATCATCGGAGGCTGGTAGGTATAGATCATCGAGGCCGGCCTAGACGAAGAACGTTCTCTACCCGTGCGAGGTGATGCCGTCGGTGACGCGGGGGAAGCCGTGGACACCTCATCGACTTTTGTCGTTGACGCGGAGGGGGTGGTACCGTTGGGCGTAGTAGCTTTTGGAGTGACAGACTCATGAGCAGTCGGGCCCGCTGTCGTCGGCGAGGCTGGCGCAGCGGGTGTTGGAGACTTTGGGGTGGCTCCCCATTGGGACATGAACGAGAGGACTAGAGTGCGGTAGGCAAGGGGTCAGCCAAGCCTCGATTAGACGCCGCCGCATTCTCGCCCGTCGCTTACCTCGTTGTGCGCGCGGCATCTTGCTTCTGCCTCTCGGCTGCAGAGAACTGGCAAGTTGAGAAGAGAGACCACGGAAACAGACGTTCGAGTGATACTCGAGCCCAGCCAAGGGCGTGCCGCAAGTTCCGGCTCAGACACGTAAGTTCCGTTGCTGGATTACCAACGAGGGGGCCCCCATAGGCTCGAAGCGCTCAAGCTGTGAGCAATGAGGAGAAACGAAGGACAGTAATGCTGAGATTAGGTGTCTAGGTGCGCAGCCTGTAGGATGCAAGAGAGTGAGAAAGGAGTGGTTGTCAGATCTGAATCATGAGAGTCCAAGAAATCGATGGCCGCTGGTCAATAATGACGAGGAAGGGGTGCCGCTAATGGCAGCCACGACTCCCCGGTCTCCAAATAGATCACGGCAGATACCTACTTTGGCACGTTTGGCTGTAGATGCGCAGGCTAATAAAATCAAAGGATGCTCTTGCACGATCCAATATTTAGTGAAATAGATGTCTCGTATTCACTGCTTGTCTCTGTCTGCCGAAGTACACTACTGTGACTACCTCTATTGTCGGACTCCAGCGGATACTCGTGTGCGCCGGAGCCCGACAGCTGACGCACGCGACCCCCCTGCGTCCAAGCATTGCAAACGTAACCCTACAGTAACTCCATACCTAGGTAGAGACCACCGCAAACGACTCAGACCACTTCCAAAACTGAATACCTTGGCAGCAAAATAAACAGTTTTATATTTTAGATCGCTCGATCTCAATCTGCACCTGCTGCGCCTGCCAGCTTGAGCTCCGAATTAATTATTCAACGGCTATCCCCGCAGACGGTTTTTCACTGGATTCAGCGGTCCCTTTTCATCTTGACATAACAGTTGAGCGGCTGCAGGTCTAAATTGCTTGTTCTAGGTATGCCCACATGAACGAATGTCTCCTTAGATCCCTCCAAGTCACCAACATCAGCAGTATCGGCTGCGCCAGGCCCGACAGACCCGGTACGTGAGGGGACTGTCGAATGCAGGCGACAGAATAAGAACTTGCTTACTGGCGTGCGGGTGAGGGAGTTTAGAATTTCAGCCTCAAGAGTTCGGCGGATTATGGCGTTCGCGTAGGCGCGAAAGGCAGCCAGCTGGATTGGCTTGATGGATGCATAGCCACCCCTTTCAGAAGATGGCAAAACAGATTTCACAATCAGAACAGCTGCAATATCCTGCCGCAGGCTTAAGCGAAGCTCGCGAAAGTTTGTCTCACGTAAAACGGTAATGTTTATATTACTACATAACAAGATTATATAATACTAGAGATGGGGAACTGTGTACCAGGAGGCCAAAAGTATCTTTGTGTCAAATCACTTGGTTGCTATGCTCAATCACAGGCTACTGAGGACGAAACGGTGTAGTCAATGTGCTCCCGTTTGAATTGGCTAAATTGAAATAATTTTGGATAGTCTGAATTGGAGGGAACGCACTTGGGTAAAGGACAAGGTGTTGGGGTGCTATGCGTGTGGCGCTAGTTGATCTCTTTATCAAAAGTATTCAAAAAGGTTAGATACCGTGGTTGCTTCATTCACTGATGTTCAACTGGAGTTTTTATAAGTAGATCGAAATCCATGGGAAAACCCAGCCTCAGATTGAATGAAACTGAAACCTGGCTTCTCATTCCAAATGTGTGTTTCTCGCATCCGGACCGTATGGTCGACCATTTATCATATCTGCAATCCCAAAACTCGACTCTCGTTATTCTCACGATAATCGATATTATATCCAGTCTGTAGCATCCAAATGAGAATCCAATGCTTCCGCAAGCTCTTCGTCTTCCGTTTTCCACTCCAGAAATCGGACTGGAGCTTATCAATATACTTCTTCTCTCTCCCTCCAACCTCTGCTATGGTCCTTCCCCTTATGTTTACCGAAGCTGAAATGATAACCTCCTCGGTTGATAGACTCAAAAATCGTGCTTCTATTTCCATTGAGGGGTAAAGAATTTTCCTGGCCGACGTATTGGAATTCGGAGTTCTCTGTGATTTTCAGGTTTTTCGTATCTAACTCGTCTTGGCTTTGGGTCCGACGAAACTATTCCAACACTGCTGATGGCTTCTTGTTCTTGCTATCTTCACGTTTGACGGCAGTCGGCAGGATATGAGGACAGGTTGAGGGCGTTGAAAGTTGTTCTGGTCACTAATAAGGCAAGGCTGTCTTTTCCTCAGAAGGCGAAGACTTGGCTGTTGCTTTAGACATGATTGTTGATGTGCCACACTTTGAAGATGTTTTCTGAGGAGCTGAAAGTGAGATTCAGCGCGGGGTCACAATAGCGGCAGCATCGTCTGTACTGTATCCACTCTTTACACTAGATGCTGACCGAGTCCACTATCCAATCACCTCGAAGCGGCCGAGGACGATATGCAGCCAGCCACGCAGCCTTGCACGAAGGCTGTTCAGCTCGAATGTCGACTATGAAAGTCTCCTCATGTCGTCAGCTTCTCGTCAGTTGTTCGGTCTGACGGCTATGTCGGATTTTCAAACTTTGTATACCAAATTTGTATCACCGAATTCATGACCTTGGATAGCAACAATGCGGTTGTGGCGCAAACTCTAACCGAGGGCACCTCAGAAGCCCGTCCAGACATACCACGTATTAAGCTGGGCGCGTCCAAGGAATCACTAGTGGACGCGACTTCGAATCCGCACACCAATAGCTCGACTGCTGAGAGTGCTCGGCCCGCGATTATCAGGGCTACTTCCCATGGATATGGACAGGCCCTCAATCGCAATGCGACAGAGGATATCTACGCAGGTCTGGCATTCGTCAAGCGCGATCCTCCAGTCGCACGAGGCCCACGATATAAAACAGAAGTAGAGTTTGTCTCCCTATGCTCTGGATCTCACTATCTGTCACACAGCTAATACCCACAGCATAATCGGAGTTCCTGCTATAGGTGGGAAGCCGGAGAAGACATGGACACCATCACCTATCTATTCACAAGAAGATCCGTCTGCCCCACCAAGACCGAGCCAGATCCAGCTGGCTTTTCTGGGCATGGCGCCGATCTCTCCGGCGTACGAACCTTCGCCAAGGACAGTTATACACAAAACTGCAGTGGATAAACAGGAGCCGGCATGGATAACAAGGGGAATACGAAATCGGAAAGATTTCCATAATGCGCGTGTATTGCTATACGATCATGGCGATCCTGGGGAAGAGGATAATCTAAAGTCTTTAGCGAGTCGATTGCTACGGCATATAGAAAAGTTGCGTCGCATTGAGGTATGTTCAGGTCCTGTCATACACGGGACTAAAGTGTACACAATATGCTAACAGGTTACACTTTAAAAGGAAAATCGTCCGTTTTTCTTCGTATGTCATAGCACGGGTGGCTTGGTAGTGAAGATGGCACTCGTGGAAGCCCAGCGATCCAAGAACCCTATCCTTGGTGATTGTTACGGAGTGACGTTTTTCGGTATGTTGAATAGTTCGACTCTTGAGCCAGCTAACTTGTGAAACCTCAGCTACGCCTCATCGCGGTTCGAGCTACCTATCTATGCCAGATTTCTCTGAAAGGATTGCAGAAATCATGAACCTATCTGTGCCGCTGCCCAAGAAGCTTGCTAGCCAGTTCCACTTGGGCCACAAATTATTGCAAAGTTTGGATGCTGATTTCAAGACGCTTGCAAGCGAGCTGAAAATATGGTCGTTGTTCGAGACGATCGATTCGGATTTGACATATTCTGGTTTGGTAGAGTCTGACCGGTTTCCATTTCATGCCCCCATCACGTCGATCAAGTCTGCCTTGCTGAATCTCCGTCATGAGGTTGTATATCCTCTTGAGAGCGATCATTCGGAATGCGCATCCTTTGGAAACAACAATGCTGCTACGAAATTGTCCTATCTGAACGAACTTGCGAAAGCCGTAGAAATGGCATGTAAACTGAATAAGTTGAAGCACAACGAAATGTCCTTGGAACAGAAGGTTATGGTGGAGATCAACGGCTTTTATGAAGGGACCGTCTCGAACTCAAATGATGAGGCTCCAATTAGAGTCTGGTCGACAAGCAGGTCTCTGAATGATTTCCTGAGACACGGCCCTGCGAAACTTTTAGAAGACCGACTGGCTGAAGCTACAAGCCAGCCTCGACAGCGTCAATTTCTACGACACGGCACGCGGGCGGCTTCATTGTTGCCAGATAGACCATCCGACACAAAGGGGGTCATCCCATCCACTCCAGCGCCGCCAGCAATCCAGACGATAAACCCTTTCGATCCTTTCAATAGCTCCAAAAGCAAGGCAACAACGAAGTCTAATGCAAAGCGAACCCGAAAAGCCAAGAGTAAGAAAGGATCACCGGGATCCAAATCCCCAAAGAACAGACCAGTAACAGCAACCCCTTCACTCATCGTTACCTCTGATGAAAACGATGTTGATCCCATGGACTCGGCCTCGGAACTCACAATCGAGGTTTCTACTGAGCCAGGCCCTTCTTCGTCTCATGCAAGTCCTCTTGGTACTCTGCCATCCCTATCGCTGCGCCCAGAATCCCTTGAACAACATTCCAATGCGAATCTACTGAGACCTCACAACCCTCAAGGAGAGAGCAGCTTCAGAGGTCGCCATGGTAGTGAGGGCCCGATTCATCCTGCGGGTCTATTGACTTTGACCAGGCCGGATATCTCAAATCAGAGGCTAGTTTGGGTACACGTTCCGTTCAATAACCCGATCTGGGTGAAGGTCTGTAAGGTGTTCCTATCTCGTCTGCGTGGCTAATGTTTGCAGGATATACTCGAGAGGATATCAGTTGACAAGCGTCGGAATTGTCACGAAAACCTGCTGAGCATTGAACATTGGGAGTCTCGCCACGTCCGTGGAAGACATTCAGAACATCATGCCTGTTTCCTAAAACCAAGTTGTGATTTCATCAAAACTGAAAATGGCAAGTACCCCTCGCATGCCTGAATCATATAACTAACTTCGCAAAGTGCAAATGTGTCTCTACCTCCCATTCCTCCATTTCGACACCTACAAAGTCCTTGTCAAGCGTCGAGCACTGATCAAACGACGCATCAAGCAAGGCCGATCGAGACCGGTGCCTCAGTCTGTTGCGAAGCTGGAATCACTAGAACTCAAAGTTATCTGGCAATACCTAGGGTATGATCCACCCATTAATTGTCGCCGTACTTTGGATCAGTTTGGGTATCCCAGTCTCCACGATACGAGAGCTCGAGATGATGATCAGATGTTGTATAAGATGACGAAACAAAGGATCTCGCACATGGATCATGCCGTACATTACTCACGGAAGGAAAAAGGGACGTTCGATGACGAGAAGGTTTTGGAGGTGGATGATGATAGGGAAGACAACGATACTGCGATCGGATCCGATCTCAGCGATGAGCCAAGCGAAAGCGATGACGAGTCTGATGATGATATCCTCGATGGCAACGTATTGATGGTGGATCAGCTGTGGCTCTGGATTATTGACAACGGTAAGCTATTTCAAATGATCTGCTAAGATGGTGAAAAGCTGACATGTGAATCTTTAGAAACAACTGTGACGTTTTTTCCAAAGGTATGATTGTCTTGAGTTGCCACTCGCGTTTCAAAAATGATTTTCCAACGCGGACAGCTTTCGTATCTGGCTGATGCTGGACTAACAGCGGACCAGAAAGAGCCTCTCGCTACGGATGGCAGGCTTTACCAACAAGCCGACCTGCGAAATAGCATTTTTAACGAAGTCAATGCAGACCTAACATCCCGCTGCGAAAACTCCTTCGAACTCGCTGCCTTGGTTGCACTCCACGCCGTGACCGTGCTTTTTGAGCGGACGTCCCATCCAGATCTCGAGATATTTCGCACCTTTGAAGAAGCTATCAGCATCCTCGTAAGTGCCACACGTCACTTCTGGGTTGCTGTGCCAGCTAATAGAAATATCAGACAGAAAAAATGACATCGTCTTTCAAACAATTCCGAGCCCGAGGCTTCAGAGACAAAGCGAGTGACTACGATGACGCCCTCAGAACAATAAATATAAAAGCCCGACACAAGCAAGAAGGCTTACTAGCCGAGAAACAGAATCGTGAGAACACTTCAGCGCTACTGGAATTGAGAGACATAGAGGATGAACTCAATACCCTGAAAGATCTATTCGATGATCAGACAAGCGAAATCAACCAGATGATGTCAAACTATGAGCGCGTACGCGACTTTGAGCTGACACGGCATGGAACTAGGGTTCTGATGCAAGCGCAGGGGAAATTGGGGGAGTATACTCGTCAAACTGAAAAGATGATAGGGGACGTTCGAAACACCCGAGACGATGTGAGTTCTCCGCTTCAACACATTCTTGTGCGTTCTGACATTTCAACCAGTTCGACAAACTCCTGGGAATGGTCCAACGTCAGGCTCAAGTCGATGAAGTGCGTCTCTCCCGCCTCCAAGCCGATCTTGCAAGTGCACAGAGCCGCTCTGTAATGATCTTCACCGTCTTCACAGTCATTTTCCTTCCCCTCACCTTCTTCACTGGGCTCTTCGGCATGAACACCCATGAGTGGGGCGGTTCAAACTTCCTCCGCCTTCGCACCATTGGCGCCATCGCACTTCCAGCCTCTTTCGTCATCATCACCCTTGCACTGATAGTAGCATGGTCAACGCGCACGCGGAAGCTCTTAAACAAAGTCCTGAAGCTCTCCAAAAGAGTCATCAAGGAGTTCCGACGCTTTGGCGCAGATGCAATAGCATATATACCAGCGAGTATAATTATGAAGAAGGAGAAGAGGAAGAAAAGCCTGAACGAGAAGAGGGAGAGAAAGAGAGCCAAGAAGGAGGCGAAGATGGCGGCTAGGGAGGACGCAGTTGAGGATTTTTGGGAGAGCCATGTTGTAGGGAGGGAGAAGTATTATAAGCTGCCGCCGCAGAATCGGAAGAGCGTATCGACGGCGAGAAGGATGATTATGGGAAAGGCGGGAAAGGAAAGAGAAAGGGACAAGGAAGATTTCTTTAGGAAGAGGGGTGGGTGGAACTGAGATACATTCATGTGCCTATACTTCACAAATATTCGGACTGTATAGTATCATCAATCAGGACGCAATCGCTAACAATACAACAAGAAGAAGAAGAAGAAGTCAAAATGGCTAGAGGCATCGGTTTTGATAAGGCCTAAGAGCTTAGTCTGGTAGTAGGTATTATTAATAGAGGTAGGATCCAATACACGAGCCATGACAGGGTTGGTAAAGGCGGGCTAAAAACACGACCCTGCATAACGCTGCCCTCGCATGTGCCCGTAGGTACCTAGGTATTATTGAATCGACTCTGATGTGCTTTACTAAGGCATGTAGAGCAGAATCACGCTAAGTCGGTCCTCAAGTGTCGAACAAAATACCTGTCCAACTTCTGGGATCTGCTGCCGCGCTGAGGCATATTGAGAGAGCGGGCTTAAATGGACCTCTCATGAATTGTCTAGTCTATCTACATTTTGGTTGAGACAAGTGGGAGTTCCGGTCACTAACATGTCATTTACTTCGATAAGGTCACTACGTAGGGGCTCTTCTAATGTAACAAGGCAGTCGACAGGCGTTGTTTAGGAATGATCGAAGTTAAGTCTGGGGGAGCGCGTGCTGGGACATCCTCCACGGAAGGTCCTAACATCTCATCTTGGAAAGCTACAATTCTAATGAGCTGACAACCTGGAATACGTCTAGAGATCGGGCAAGGTATCTAAACGCGGAGCAAACGGGACATGATGCAAGCAAGCAAATGTCAGATCACGTGCTGTTGACTTGCTGTAAGCTTACCCCAGATTTTCGACTCCACGCCCGCGGCACAAACGTGGCAGTGGAACTCATCCGCGACTTGGGTCTCGAATCTTAACGTCCACTACGCCTTCCATCTCCATTCGACAACAGTCAGCCGCGGCATCTGCTTGAGCTTCCTTCCTCCACATCTAATCCCCTCCGTTCCGCGCACACTGCCAGGACACCTAGCGCGTCTGGAAGGAAACGGACGCGGATCCGCCCTACTCCACTTGCTGCAAAGCCAAGGGCAAACGAGGTCATCCCACGTCTACTCACATCGAGTTGGAACCTGCAGATGCCGCCCAAGAAGCGCAAAGGGCGACCGAAAAATGAAGCGACCCCAGAGTCGACCTCGGAAGCGCGTCAAACACCCGCGCAAGACTCCGTCAATAATGCGCATCCAGCATTCACTATCGAATATTCTAAGGCATATCAGAAGTCTAACAAGAGGAAACGCGATGATGTAGAAATACTGCGAGAGCCTTTTGATGCCGATGAATCGCTCGCAGTTGATTACGTGATTAAGCCGTCTGAGAGGTGGGATTCCATGAAGCAATACAAGAAGTTCAGCATCGGGAATCAAACCATGGGCGTGGGCGACGTGATATATGTCAGGAATGACGAAGGCGGATCGAGCCAAGACGAAGCGATTGACATACAAAACCAATGGTTTGGAAGGGTTCTGGAGATTAGGGCGCAGGACGAGCGAGAGGTGTATGTCAGACTGTATTGGATATACAGACCGGAAGACCTACCTGGTGGCAGACGGCCGTATCATGGGAAGAATGAGCTCGTACCGAGTAACCACATGGACATCGTGGATGCGCAAACGGTTAATGGAAAGATTGAGTTACTGCACTGGAAAGAGATGGATGATGAGGACTTAGAGGCTGATACCCTCTACTGGCGGCAATACTTCGACTACCGGAAAAGCACGCTTTCTGTGAGTACAATAGTCCTATGCTGCTCGAATGACGCGACCGCTTACTCTGCATCTAGGCGATACGAAAACACTGCATCGACGAAGAACCCTACAACCCAGATACGCTCTTGATAAACTGCAGCAACCCAAAATGCAAGGCTTGGTTGCACGCTGCATGTGTGGGAAAGGAGGCAATACGAGAGGCGTATAAAAAGCATATGAAACACAGTGACCCATTGGACCACTCAATCCCAGAAGACATACTTAGTGCTCAAGTCAAAATAGAACCAGCAGAATCGAAGGGCAGTCGTGTCATAGTTACGTATAGCGAAAAAGAGCAAGAACCAAAGCAATGGGAAGAGGATGTTATTTGTCTAGTATGCCATCAAAAGATTGATTGAAACAATTGTATATGCTTTGTTTTCTGTCACCGCTTTGTCGCGCTATATTCCTAGCTTTGAGATCATCACTGCACACTGGATGTGTTTGGTTCGCAAGGGCTCTTCGTGGTTCACAGAGCTCACAAAGATGAAGCAAGGAGCAATGCAAGATATGCTCTACCGCTTGCTGCTTCAGCTGGTTCTCTCTATACTGCCAATATTCCTTACCTGGAACCTGCTACAATATTCTGAACTTAAGGGGAAGACTGCGCCCGCGATACTCGACCTTTCCATCTACTCTAGGTCCTTCCTGAACACTGTTTAAATCTTTAGGCACTCGGACCTTGGATTTGTGCGCCGAGGTTTCGCGCCGACGGTTTGCTAGCACATCGGCTAAACTTGTTCCGGGCGACCAACCTCAAGCACAAACCTTTGGATCTTCGACTAAACGCGCTTTTCATATGCCTGGGAGATGCTTCGAAGCTGCGCCCTGCGAGCTTCGAGGCATCTGCGTCTACCATCATGTAGCACTTATATCGGGACGAATGGCGCACGGTATGACGCCCTGACACGCCGTAGAAACTCCTTCTGGATAACGCAGACAACTTCTACCCATCTGCGAGCACTGCTGACCGTTACGACTGCCCCATATTTCCACAACTTCACGACCTCAGCATCTTGGCAAAAGAAAGGCGCCAAAGCAGAAAGAGACGCAGCTTCATCATCAACCACAAAACACGAACTCGAAAATCCTGCAGATCTATCGCATCTCGTGGTGGCTCTCGACAATGTGATTAGCAAGCTGAGAGACGACTTGTCGAAGCTGCGACCGGGTGGCAGATTCAACCCGGAGGTTCTCGAAGCGTTGTGGGTGCAGTTGAAGAAGGGAAGCAGAGACTCTGTCCGATTGAGTGATTTGGCGCAGATTGTGCCGAAGGGGAGGACGGTGCAGGTTGTCGTTGGCGAGCCAGATGTACGTCCCAATTAAATTGCTATTACTCCGCCGCCGCTCCCACTAACCCAGTCTTCCTTACTAGCACGTCAAACCCGTAACCTCCGCCATTCAATCCTCCAACCTCTCCCTCACCCCTCAGCCCGACCCAGAGCACCGCTCTACACTCAATATTACGGTCCCTCCACCCACAGGCGAGTCCCGACAAGCAGCAGTTGATTCGGCGAGCAAGGCCGGCGAAGCAGCCAATATTGGACTAAGGAATGCCAGACAGGCGCAGCAGAAAATGATACGGGCTGCCGAGCTGGCGCGGGAGTTTAGGAAGGACGACCTGAACAAGGCAAAGAAGGCGATGGAGACGCTCGTTGAGAAGCGGGTGAAGGAGGTGGCCAAGATTGTCGAAGAAAAGAAGAAGTTCCTTGCCCAACCTTGAGCGTTATCGCATAGCCTGGGAAAAGGTGGGTCTAGCGCTGTAGTATCTTCGGAGTTGGCATAGATGGAGTAGCGACCCGTGGAGTACTTGCTCACTAACGTGCGGCAAAGTGAGTTGGCGCTACCAAGTAAGAGCCTGACGAGGGGTTGGATGTCCAGTATGGCGATACTTGAAGCATACCTGTATGAATCTGTGTGAAGAATTTCCAAGAGCCGCGGCTGGTCAAGTCCATGGAAGTCCGAGTTTCTTCATCTCAACGGCTAGTTGAAAGATATAGTCCAAGCTGGAACGCGTCAGAGATCACTATTAGAATTCAAGAATAATCAACTTACCTCTCGCACTGCGTTTTCGCTTTATGAACATCGTCACCCCATACGTAGCTGAACCTCCTGTTAGTCCCAATGAACCGAAAGCCATCCGATAAAGCGTATCCACATACATCCCATGTCTCCTTACCAACACAGCATAGGTGTCTGGATATGTCTCCATCGCCTCTTGGAGGCTTGATGTTAGATCTTCCTCACTAGGTGGATCGTTAGCGTACTTCTTTAATCTCATGATACATTCGATCCTGGCGTCTTCTACGCCGTTATCATGCCATCCTACTAATGAAACCAGTCTTACTGCGCAGTATTCTCAATAATCGGCACCCTCAACCTCTCAAAATACCCCAACATCCCCTTCCCCGGCCCCCTCGGTATCCCCTTAATCTGCTCAATCCTCTCAATCTCAAAACACGCTTCCTTCCCACCTTCCCTCTCCACCAACAATGTAACCAGTACCGCCCACTGCGAATGCGTATGTATGCAGCACCCAGCCCCGCGCAGACTGAACGCAGAGAGGAACAAGGGCGTGCATGCGGAGGGTTTGAGAGAGGGAGGCGCACGCAGGTATTGACGTGTGGAGAAGTCCATGACGAACATGTCGAGGGGTTGCATGAGCTCTTTTTGTACGCCAGAGGGGGCGAGGAATATGTGTGGGCCGTGGCGGATGGAGAGGCCGCCGCCGGTGCCGGTGACCTTTGAGATGGCTCAGTTAGTGTAGGGAGGATGGTAAGGAAGGTCTGTATCAGGGGAGGGAAGGAAGAACATACCCAGCCTAGAGTGTAGAATTTCCGGCATAATTCGCAGATGAGGTTGGCGGGGTGCTGTGGGTCGGTGGATTGCACTAAGTGGTCCATGTTCGCAGAGTCGTCCATTGTGAAATACCTATATTGCCATTTCCCTAGGTAGGGCAATGGCAATTGACTTCTTACGTGCTCTCAGAGATGTCTATAAACGATCCAGCATACTAACGTTTTAGAGATGGTGCTGCTTTGCGAAGAACTTTGCGAGATGCTTGCCCGCCGACGTTGACGTCACAAGATCTCTCGCGATTGCATTGAGTAACACTACGCAACAACTTCAGAGCATGCACAGCTGCCCCATCTTGCTCACTCGATGCATGCAGCAGGTATGTACTGCGTAGTCAACGTAGGGTTATTTGCAAGACTAAAGCAACGGTCTTACGCCCGATATACGGGCCTAAAGCATCCCTGCTGAGGAAGTCCTCAGCGGTTACATCAATATTTGGTCAGGGCAGAATGTCGTCGTTTTCGCAAGCAGATACTCCATCCCCGTAGCTTTCCAGGGTCTTGGGTGGCTTCCTCCAAAATCTCGACAGCGAAAATGGCTGAAATGAAAGCCATCGTCGTTGAAGAATACGGCGGCATCGACAACCTCCACGCCAAAACCGTCCCCAAACCCTCCGCCCCCAGCGACCACGACATCCTCGTCCGCGTGCACGCCTGCTCCGTCAACCCCATCGACATCAAAGTCCGCAGCGGCATCTACGACGACTACCCCGACTACTACTCCCACGTCCCGCGGCCCTACCAAATCATCGGCTTCGACGGCGCCGGCACCATCGAAGCCGTTGGTGACAAGGTCAAAGATTTTAGGGAAGGGGATGAGGTGTTTTATTCGGGGAGTCCGATAAGGCAGGGGAGTAATGCGGAGTTTCAGCTTGTGGACTCGAGGGCTGTGGCGAGGAAGCCGAAGAGTTTGAGTTGGGTGGAGGCGGCGGCCATGCCGCTGACGTGGATTACGGCGTATGAGGCGTTGGTGGAGAGGATGGAGATTAAAAAGGGGGAGGAGGCGGCGGTGTTGATTGTCAATGGGTCGGGAGGCACGTTTGCTGCTTCATGACCTAGCGTTCCCCGCATGGGCTAACATATGACAGGCGTGGGCTCTGTAGCATCACAAATTGCACGGACGGTTCTTCAGCTCCCAGTCGTCATTACTACATGCTCCCGCCCTGAAACGGTAGAATTCAGTAAAAGCATGGGAGCCACGCATACTGTAAACCACCGCGAGGATCTGGTTCCTCAAGTACAGAAGCTCAACCTCGAGGTCCCGCTCAAGTATATCTTCATCACGCATTCTACCGACAAATACATCCCGACCTGTGCGGCGCTCTGCGCTCCATATGGGAAGGTCTGCAGTATCGTCCAGACGAAGAACCTACCGATGTACGGCACGGAGTTCATGGCGAAGTCGCTGACGTTTGTTTGGGAGTTGATCGGCACGAAACCGTACTATCATGTGGACGTGGATTCGCATGGGAGGATTTTGAAGGAGTTGGCTGAGATGGTTGATGATGGGAAGATCAAGTGTCATCTGCAGACGAGGTTTAGGTTAAGCTTGGAGGGGCTGAAGAAGGCGCATGAGCAGGTTGAGGGTGGCGGCAGTATGGGCAAGGTTGCGCTGAGTGTGGACGAGAAGGGAGAGGGACAGCCGTTTGCGTAAGATTATAAACAATGAGCCCGGCTGAGGATAAACCTGTTCATCTGGGTTGTAGCCTGAATAACGAATCCTTACTCATGCAGCCCTCCAGAGTCTTAAACTTCTCGGTCTCGTCGTTGTGTAGAAACAGAAAAGCAAAAGTCATGTCGGTTGTGACCTGATTCTCTAAATCTTTACCCTTGGATCCGTCCAGAGTCTCGAATTTCTCGGTCTTGTCGTTGTATACAAACAAAAAAGAAACCTTTCTTCTGAGCTGCAGTCTGGATTTCCGAATTCTCATCATTGGAGGCCTCCAGAGTCTTAACTTTCTCGGTCTTGTTGTTGATTTCATGAAAAGAAGCAAAACGTGTTTACCTGCGTTGTAGCCTAAACGTCCGATTTTCTATCCTTGGAGGCCTCCAGAGTCTAAGTTTTCTCTATCCCGTTGTTGATTTGAAGAAAAGAAGCAAAACCTGTTCACCTGCGTTGCAGTCTGATATTTTATATTCTATAACCTTGAAGCCCCCGGAGTCCTGGTTTCTCGGTCTTGCCGTATACAGGAGAACAAGTAACTCCGTTAATCTGGCTTGCAGTCTGATCTTGTGAAACTCTAACATCGAAGGCCTCCAGAGTCTAGAATTTGTCGATCTCGTCGTGGTTGAGCGGAGAATCGCGACAGTCTGCAACTCTTCCATGTCTGGTATAGCGACCCAGCACTACATGTTCACGGTCAC
Source organism: Lichenothelia convexa (assembly GCA_021030975.1). Lineage (NCBI taxonomy): Eukaryota > Fungi > Ascomycota > Dothideomycetes > Lichenotheliales > Lichenotheliaceae > Lichenothelia > Lichenothelia convexa. The sequence continues at coordinate 27,380 of JAGFMK010000176.1, read as the reverse complement.
GCAAGTTACCGCCGAAGGTCTGGCGTCGTTGAAGCTGAGGAGATTAGGGAGCCGTGGCCCTCTGTAAAACTATCAAATCCCGATGTATTGCACAGCTTCGCATACTTCTAGAAAGCGTGAGTGCTGCTATCTGCAAACAGTTGACAATGCCTTACGGCCCTTTCCCAGATCCTGGAAAGCATATTCCTAGTATTCGATCTTGGAAGTACATGCCGGTACCTCTTGTTGGGAGAGCTGATACAATTTTATACAGCATTTGCACAGGAAACACTAGGAACAGACTTTTGGGATTCCGCGCTGGAGCCGTACGGTGGCCTCTTGTACCTATGTAGTAGCAATTTAATTACAAAACACAAGGCGGTCATCGTTGACAACTGGTTAAAGCAATACAAAAGTACCCAGAGCGATATATTAATACTAACGCATGTAAGGACAAGTTACCAAAATAGAGGCAAAAGCTTACCGACCAACCCATATTACGTGGCATCAGCAGGGGTAGACGGCTACGAAATCACCCCGATGTGATTTGCTTCGTGCGCGGTCGGCGTGTGACTCGAACTCACCCCCTGGCGTTTATGGCATTTGATCCAATAGCCTCGGAGTGACTAACGCCTTTACCATTCAAGCCAGTGAGGAAGTGAACATTTTAGTTTGGCATATAAATGTAGGTCGGGGCTGGTTTGCTTGTGAAAGGAAGCTAGTCTTTTATGGGATTTTCTGATCATTCGGATCCATTCGACGCGTTCTTTTAGCACTTTATGCTGTCAGAAGCTTGCTAGGCAGCCTATTTCATCTTTGCATTTGTTCTTGAAATATGCACGGATTTGTAATGCTGTATATTGTTCAAGAGATCGACCTCTCTTCTTTATTAAAGTCCAGTATGCGCTAAGTATCTGCTGAGAAGGAAGACCTCTAAGACCTAGCTAACCCTGCTGCAACCTACCATACGGCTCCAGCGTGGAATCACAAAAGCGTGTTCCCAGTGTTTCATGTGGAAAGCTACTGTCCGAAATTCTATCAGCTTTCCGATTGGAGTTGATGATATGTATTTCACAGATGACTCACTAGCGGTTACAGAGTCGCCCCGCCCGTCTTTCACAGTCTTGAATCTCCACGGCAGGCCTGAAGGCCGAAATAACAGAAATACGCCGGGCGGAGTAGTAAACTCTGGGAGAGATGTGGAAGGTGCTGGAAGACAAAACACCACCTTACTGAGTGAAGATTGATGACGATACGATCCAAGAGGGCCCGTCAACAGATCCCATGGATTCGCCTAGACTACCAATTTCGAGCACAAAACCTGTTCCTTGTTCCCGTCAAATGCTACACTTTTCATCCTGCCTGCAGCAAAATGGAGGAAAGCGCCATTTGAGCACGTCTTACCTGCAACCACTGCCCTAACAGAATAAAGTGTGCTACGGAAATTGGGTTTAGCGACTTTCGAATAGCGGTTTCAAATGCCGGGTGAGCGTACCGGACATGTAGTCAGTTTGCCTGCATCTTTGTTCAGCAATGCATCAGGAAAGAATTGGTCGAACCCCACGTACCTAGATATTGTTGTTGATGGTAAGCCTCGTATGAGTGCAGGTGGGGCATGGAATCGCAGAGTGAGAAATTTGACCTTGGATGGCTGGGCCGATGAAGTTACAGAAGGCAGGAGGATTTCGAGCCAACGCGACAGTGCACATGCCGGTGCGAGTATAGAAGTGTCTGGGTCTGACGTTGCAGCCAGTGTAGTCATTGTTGTATCTCCAACACATATTGAAGATGAGGATGAGTCGATGATGGCTGTGATTTGTCGGATTTACGATGCAAGTGTCGTTTGATGTCTTGTTCTACTCCTCGGTAAGAAGCTGCCTCTATTGCATTACGCAGGCTCCAAACTAACCAGCAAGCGCCGTGGCCGAAGAATCGCTGAGTCTGAGATGTTCCTGCAAGGTAAGATATGGGATGGGAAGTTCCAAGTGTAGTTGCTGCCTAGAAGTGAAGTGACATTGGCCAAAGTAAAGGTGGAGACACTTCAGTACCCAGCCACGCGTGACCCAATGTTCCGTTTCATGGCTTATGTTGATAGGTTATGTAAGCGCCTCATGAGATCGTGTGAATACATGATACACGCGTCAGAGGTGACGACTCCAAGATGTTGCAAAGTCTGCATGAGGCGAGAACGCCAGCCAAAGCACCGAAGATTCTTTGTTTGGTATCCGTTTGTATGGAAGTTTTTGAAACGACTGTATAGATGAGCGCGTTACTCTGACCGTACCTCCGGCATTCGCGCTGTTCATCGCAACAATGTAATCAAAGTGCAAAGGGAGCAGGGTAGAATGACAGTGTGTGGATGGGCCTACAGCTCGGCAGGACTAAGGAAAAACTCGGCGGGACTCATCGGGTAAAGGTCGGTGGGACTCACTGTTTACCTCGGCAGGACTCTAAAGAAGACGCTAATTAGTCATGAGTCCTGCCGAGTTTTTCCTTAGTCCCGGCCGAGCTGCACCCCGTGTGTGGATCATTGGCCCGTCAACATTAGGTTCTGCCGTTAAACGCTATTTGCCGCCCTAGCAGGCGTTAGTTGGGCCCGGGCGCTTAGGTACGTCCTTGCCCCAGCAGTCTTCCACTTTCTTACTTCACCTCTGTTTTTACGAACTGTGACCGCAAAGCGACTATCACGACTTCTCAAGCGATGCCATCCAAAGCCAGCATTGATACCATCAAATGCGTGTCCTCCACCTTGAAATCATTGCCTCTGCCTCCTCCATCGCCAGCTATACCATGGGAAGAGATACTAGCCGATAACCTTGAAGTGCTGGCTATCGGAGCGACAGGTTACGTGTACAAAGTCAGGGGCCTCGCATACAAGTTGAATTGTTCGCAGCGAGAACTTGAGATGATCCAGAAGGCAGGAGATTGTGCAATAAGAGCAGTAGCACGGGTCATAGCGGAGGACAACGGCCGACCTAGCATGAGAGGAGTTTTAATGGAGCTGGGAATGCCTCTTGAGTTCCAGGGAGTTGCAGAATACGACAAGTCTACAATCAAGGATGAAATGATACGGCTTGTAGACAGGCTGCATAGCACTTACCGGATGGTACATGGAGACATCAAACCAGCCAATATGCTGCGCTGCGCCGACGGTGAACTACGTTTCTGTGACTTCGACTCGGCTAGACCAGTGGATGAAGATTCTCGGGAGTGGGAAGGCTTTGTGTCAGACCACTATGTGGCTCCAGATCGAGACTATCTCAACACGGGTGCAGCTCCTACAATTTTTGATGACATCTACGCCCTTGGTGTGAGCATATGGGAACTGTATACCGGGAAATCAGCCTGTAACGAGCTTGGCGACTGGGAAGACGCTCTAAACGAACGGCGCACGGTCGACCTTATGCAAGTCAAAGAACCTGAAGTACGGAACCTCATCAGAATCTTCTTAGAACAAGGAGGCGCGCTAGTATAATGCGTCGTCGCGCGCCTTCTGGACAGAGTTGGAACTTCCTTACCATTCCGGGGTAAGAAGGTCCTCGTATCGATACGGCTGGCCAATCTGACGTCATTTGTTGAACCAAAGCTACGCAGCTGGCCCAAGCCGGAACTCACTACAGCAACAACACTCCCACCAAAGATACGTCGTCTACACTCCAGCAAAGATGGCGTTAGCACCTAAATTTGCAGGTCAAAGGCTTGCTGCCGGCACGCCGCAGAAGGCGATGCATACTGTGGAGCTCTGTATGTCTGCAACAAATGCCTGTGGAGCACAACTACTCAGGAGCTGACAATATGACAACATCATAGACCTGGACTATGTCTGCCCGGTAGGCATTGTCGTGGAACAATCACCTACTGAGATTACAATGATGGCAGTCGTGGTATTAATACGATGTCATCCAGTTCTCCAAGAAGATGTTCAATACGATCTACCACGACGTCTTCCCCCAAATCGTCTCGAAATCCTACGCCGATAAGGTCCAGTTCATATTCCGCCAGCAGATCCAGCCTTGGCACCCTTCATCTACTCTAGCACATGAAGCCGGCGTAGCCGTTCTGCACCTTGCCCCGGACAAATTCTACCCCTTCAGTGATGCATTGTTCGAGCACCAGAAGGATTACTTTGACGTCAATGTCGTGAATGAAGGCAGAAATGATACGTATAAGCGGCTGGCGAAGCTTGCGGGAAGTGTAGGCGTGGGTGAAGAGGCTTTCTTAGGAGAAGTGAGGGTCAGTGACAAGCCGGCGGAAGATGGAAGCTTGAATGTGGGCAACAAGACGACAAATGACTTGAAGTTGATGGTTAAGGTATGCTTTTGACCAAGCGTAAGGCAGAACGGGAGTCGAGAGCTAATACTCGGGCGGCGGTTTAGGCTAACAGGCTGGTTGGTGTTCATGTCACACCTACAGTCATCTTCAATGTGAGTGCTTCTATAAAGAGTCATGCGCGCAAAACCTTGCTGAATTGTTGTGTGTAGGGTATTGTCGAGAACAGCATCTCGAGCAGCATGACAAAGGATGAATGGGCGGAGTGGTTGAAAAAGAACATTATATAAAAGTTGATACCATGTCGTGAAGGATTACGAGTCGGTACCTTGACGATATAAGTCTTGTCTTTCATTGCTAGGTGTTGGCATCTTGCACAAGTGTAAGCGGAGCTTTCTTCCACGTCGATTTGCTTCCCTTCATTCGGAGTACTGGGGGTCAGTGCGAAGAGTCACGGTGAGATCTGACTCCAAACGTCACTTAATGCGACGCACTCAGCGAACCTCTCGGGGGTTGTCCTTACACCCAAGGAATATTCTTTTGCTCCAGAATCTCTCTGGAGTATACCATCCAGTCTCTAGATCCTATTTTAGCATGTTGTAGCGATGAGGAGGTCCTCAGGAGATTGAAGACTTCCCAAGACGAAAGCTAGCCGTGAGCTCTTGCACCGACCCTCGTACGCTGGGCTCGTCAGGGCCTTCAAAAGCAGTAAGACCACATTGAACGCTTGCGTACTTTCTAGGGAAATTGAAGGCTATCGATCAGCCGTGTAATGGGTTACGGGTTCTCCCCTATTCGAAAAGAGCAGTACTTCTCTTCTCAGTAAAGTCTCTCTATTACTGGTGCCGACTTTAGCCATTCTGGCTTTCAATGATATAAGGATTGAGGCTGTGCAGATAGTCGTAGACTGTATATAAATAAGACAAAGGTGACTGAAACAGCCGCGAGTGCAATGTTAAGGCTCGCAGGTTTCGCTTCCTCTTCGCCTGTCCCAGACTAATCCGATTCACAATCTGCTTTGGTAGTAACTGGGGCATGTAGTTGCTAAGAAAACATGGCGCCTCCTAAGGACTCGAACCCGTAATCCATAGATTGGAAAACTTATCCGCACAGAGTAGAAATGCACAACCTTACTATTGTTTTTGCGATGCGGAACTCTATATCCGAAGGTCGATGCAGTAAATCACGGCTAGACTTCGACTGGGCATCAGATAACCAACCCCTAGGGACCTCCTGGTCTCCAAGTCAAGATGAACAGGTCACAAGAGGTCGGCGATTGCTTCGTTTTGAAGACATCTGATAGCTCATGGGAGTTAATACAGCGGACGGGCGACCCGCCCGCAACTATTCGCCCAACTCTAGCCGTGAATTTTTGCACGATCCCTCGATCCATGTCACAAAATAGACTAAGTGGGGACTTGTCACAGTGTGAGGCGTCATAATCTTAGCCTCTTACCAATCTCACCGACAAAATGACAGCTTATCAACACTGAAGTAGGCAGTTCTGCACTTGTGGCGGCTAGGTACCGTACGCTCGTGCCGGTTGAAGTCCCAGCCGACGTCGTTCAAAAAGTACACGCCCGTCTCTTCCCTCAATTGATGATGATACTGATACGACGGCTAGACGCCATACGAACGCAGTTAAGTCCCAATCCAAGCGACTGGAGGCCTATGAGCAAGCGGGTCGAAATGTTGGCATCCTGGAGTTACAGCGAACTCTTGGACCACAGTGCAGCAATACAATTTACCCTCGCTGCATTCCGATGGATCTTGCACCGCTGAACAATCAGTATGAGCGTCCTCGATGCGGGGGCTCCGTGACATTACCATGGCAGCCATCTATAAGGAGTCCGCTATCTTCACCCGTGCAGCATGCCACCACGGCGTTGCACTGGGGTTGTGCTCGGGTGGGCACTGCTGCCGCAGACGCGACGGCAATAGCGAGCGCTAGGGTGATAGCAGCTGGACGCATCGTGAAGGCTGAATTGAATGAGAAGATATCGTGGTGAGGGAGTGTTATGGCAGTGGAGGCTGGAGGATTGGAGGCGATACGTCGGTGAGCGGGCAACGAGCAGGTACTTATACGCTTCCAGAGTGTCCATAGGATGGTGCATGTTAGGTAGCTGGGCGTGGTTCCTAGATCATCTCAGTCTGCATTACAAGTGTGTCACTAACCTGGACCGTAATTGAGTTTCCTCCGCATCGTCGCTTCGACCACCTCCAGATTGTTAGCCGGCGGCCGCCTGTACCGCACCAAAGCTTAAGAGCCTAGCTGCCTGGCGCAAGTTGGCATGCTAGTAAGATGCAAAAGTCGAGATCGTGGTGATCCGAGGAGGCATCTCTGGATCGGATGGCTTCACCCGATCAGAGGGCTTGAATCTCCATAACAAGCGCCGTCACTGTACGATGGCAACTCTCGGTCGCCATCTAACGCCTCAAGATGTGATGCCCTTCTGATGCACCACCTTCCATGCTTTTTGGTGGCCACAGTTGGAATCTGTCCACCCTGTATCTCCATCGCTTTCATCTGTTGCTGTCTTAGACGCGACCGACGAATGAGTAGAACAGCTCCTGGGGCGCCTCGTGCAGTCAAGAGAGGCTGCCAGGAGATCGACGTGTGTGACATCTTGCAAGAGCTGAGGGTAATCCTTACATCTTATCATATGAGTTATATCTTTCCACGGAAGTATAAATTGAACTCGGAAAGCTTGCGGCGCTCAAGGTTATACGAGCACTTAGCCAAACCTTATGGACGAAGGGCTCTGGCAAGCCCGGTATTAGAAGTCATGAGATACGTGCAAGCTTTGGGTAAGACTCCTTGCGTTCCTTTTGATTGTCAAGATATACGGGGTACTTCTAGGTTGTGCTTCGTCCGTGCTCGCTGTGTACGAATGAAGTGCATACCCCGCCGTGGACCCTTGGTTCGTCCCAGCTCCAGGGATCCACGACGGGAAAGGCGCAAGTTTAACCGCAACAGTCACGCAAGAAGCCCCGCATTGATCACGTACAGTACCATGTATCACAGCTTAGGTATTCCCCGGTATCTGGTAGGTATACCATCCTGCTTCTGTTAAGGGAGCCGGTAAATCTTCCTTGTTTGGCTTCTCGTGTTGTGGTTGGTCCTCTCTCCCTGCGATGGTAGCTTTGCGTCAACCTCAGAAGCTAACTTTATACCAATGCTTTTTCTTGGAGCTTGCGAAGGCTGAATTCGCCCCGCTGCTAGCTGCATATATTATGAGTCTAAATCCTCGGCTGCTAGGCACCAAGAAATACAGTCCAAATATTTCTTTTCATTCGTGTCCACCTGACCTTGTCTTTTTGCCTGCAGAACAGAAAACAGCCGCTGATCGATCACGACCCACCGGACAAAGCTCCCCAGTAATTGGGTGTCGTCACAGAGATCTGACCGAATGACACCATCCCGGTTTACCAGCGTTCAAAGTTCGACAAGCAACTTCCTCCCTCCACGGTTCTTCAAGGTGTGACTGGCGTCTTCGGCAATTGATTGGAGCATAGGAGTACTTCCATGTGGCGATCTGCGCTGCCCTCCTTCTCAGCATCGATACGAAGACCTGCAGGGATTGGACGTGCCCCGAAGCACAGCTAGAGAGTTAAGGTTCCAAGCATCTGCGAGCAGAGTCCGGTCTTCAAAGCAGGCAACCCTATACTTCATATGATCCCAAGGTAACACCGTCTCAGAGCGATCATATGGTTGCTGATGTAGTTTTAGCTAGCTGCGTCTCACGAGCTATATTCAGGGAGGCCCTGGAGTATCTCATGGCCCTGGTCGTACTTACCTCAGCCGTGCACCGCCGTGCATGGCTTGGACTTCCCCCGTTAGGGCATACCACGTACGAATCAATTTGTGAAGACTCTATCGGCTCCGGTGACCTGATTTCCCATCATCCAGTATCGCGCCGCTGCGAAGCTGGGGGTCTCCAAGAGCAGACGAACGCAGTGCAATGCGACAGACCCAGAGGGAGGAAACGCTCACATAACATTTGAATCGTCACATGGAACGTCCTAGGGACCAGGGCGGGTCGACTCTCAAATCCCAAGGAGGAACAAAGAGACGAGGCCGTTTCGCTGTTGGGATGTACGGAGGAAGCGACGATCGGTCACGGGATGCTCGAGCAGGCTTTCGGACCCTTGTCTATAGACACAGCTGCGAGTGATGAGTTCACGGCACAGCATTGGCCGCTCGCGGTCTCCCGTCGAAAGCGAGGTTTAGCATGGAACTTTGCACTACCAGGACCTCTTGCAGTCTATGAACAAAAGGCTCATCGTTATGGAGCTCAACCCGGCTTCGACATAAATACTTTACCCGGCTTATTATCCACTAGATTGCCGCAAGCCAGCGATCAGCTAGTAATACGAGATTCTGGAACTATCAACTGGCGCTACTGCACCTCCCAACCATGGAAGGGTTATGGGCAGGCGTTGGCCGCTGGATCCAAGAAATCCCCGTAACACAACTATTGGAGTCCGCACAGGCTAATAGTCAGATGGCTAGACTTGGAAAGGACCGATTCGGCGTCGTTAAAACTCGGCGAACATCCTCTTACCCTCCCCATCCTCTGATCCCCAGCATCTTTCTGATCTTTAAGATCCTCCGATCCGCAGCATCTTCTTATCTTGCATATCATTATTCTTAACTCAAATCCAAGAATGCGTCCATTTTTCATTCTGCTCGGCCTCAGCGCTGTCAGCATTGTTCCCGCCGTCGCTCAGTTAGCTCTAGAAGACTTCACCTGTCCCCAAGAGCTGTTTCCCGGTTATTTCCTGCTGCGCCAGAGGCAAGACAGTTTGCACGAGTGCCAAGGGACTATACAATTGCCCGAATGCCGTATTAGCAAGATCTACCATCGCCTGCTGCTCGGGCGACCTATCATCGGTATCGCTTTCGCTTGTTTGGCAGCGCATCCAGCATATTCTCGTCCTAATAGGGTGTTGACTAACTCCAATCATTATAGGTTGACTTGTGCGTGGCCCCTTTTCCTCTGGAGAGTTGAAGGGTGAGAGGACGAGATTGCGCAATAGCCATGACGCGTAAGCTCCTACGTTTCTGCGTTGTCAAGGGAAGCTCACTAATACTTGGAGAATTTAAGTAGGTTGGAAGGGATGGGAACGCGAGCTCGAGTCAGGGTCTCTGGTCGCACGTTAGCATTGGCTTGAGTTGGCTTCAACGCTTAAATGTTCTGTGATTCCGGCAGTACGTAGACATGGAAGGATGATGACCTTTTAATTGGCAATTCAATAAACAGATGCACAGCGCTAAGATCATAAGCGATTGGTTTTTAACAAAATGCGCTTCAGCAGGGCAGATTAGCGATAGGCGGACTAAGTTGATGGTCTGGAGACGCAGACGGGCTGAATTGTGCTGGAGTACTACCTGATGTGTACATATGTTTCCGACTGTAGAGTAGACCGTAGAATTGAGCACGCTGATAACCACTTTTGGCGAACCTGGAGGGCTAAGGCGTGATCTGTTTGAATTGGGCTCACAATCCACGCTGCCTAGGTTGTCAGCTGCTTTCTCCCAGAAAGCCGGGGAAATGCCCGATTGAACTGGGGGGGATGATCAGTGGTTGGTGATAATAATGATTTGTTCAGAGAATATACGGGTGCGCTGCTGCCTTCTGCGCCGTGGTCTCAGGAAGGCTGTGCTAGATCATTCTAGATTTAGCGACTATATGGAAGTGGTATGATGAAGTTGGATGTAGGTTTCCACAGTTCTCTGTCGCGACGTTCCTTCCTTGCTCTTGTGTCGTTTGTTGTTCGATTGCGATATTCTCGTGCTGACAATGGAATATCGGTAGGCGATAATGATATTATTGCTCCCAACGAGAAAGCATCCTGAGCCTCTTTCGTGGGAGAAGTCGATGCGGAAGGCTGAAAATGCCTTTCTGCAATGAACCCCCGTTGGAGAAACACAAGCATATGAGAGGATAAGTTCTTACGCGAGTGCGGTATGATAGAGACTTTGACCCGCCACCGTTTATCTCTCAGACGATCGAAGGCCATGTAATCCGCGGAGCATTGATCTCATCTTCGAAATGATCATCAAAAGTGTTCGATTTGTAGCGTCAAGGTGTCCTGACAGCCCGGTCACCTTTGTCAGCATGGTGGATTGCTGACGTTTGAAATTGCAGGCGGCGTCTGCGGATCATGACGAACCTCAACGCTGCCGTATAGACGTAAGCGGGAATGCGATATCCTCTGCGACTGATTGATTCTTTCCTTTCGGATGGAATCGATACAATGATTTAGGCTAGGTTGACTTCCACACCCCCACACCATACCCTCTGAATTGAACGCGTTGCTCGAATGTCCCGAATAGGATCCTCAGAGAGCAGAACCAGATCTGCGCGCGTGCCCACTTCAATGACGCCACGGTCACTGAGATTGAAATACTTTGCAGGTAGACAAGTAGCCGCTCTTAAAGAATCAACGGTCGACAGCCCGGCATCAACCAACAGCTCCAATTCATGATGCAAAGACTCGCCATGTCTGACTTGAAAGGGTGACTCTGAATTGGCATCTGTACCGGCCAGTATCGGCACGCCAGCGCGGTACAGTGCTGTGACCGAGTCTCGGGCGGTCTCGTAAGTTCGGTTACCACTGTCTTGCCTTCTTGCGCGAATAATCGCCAGAAATACGAATGGGCGCGCTAAGAGACTTAGGAGGGCCCACCAGCTGGGAGGTTTAGTGACGGCTTCCATCATGGCCAGGGTTGGAACTGAGATTCGATGATTTGCCACCATGCGCTGGCAGGCTTCGTCGTCGAGGGCCTTGTCGCATGGTGCGTGTGTCATCACGTCCGCTCCGGCATCTTGAGCCATGCCAAATGGGATGAACGTAGCAGCATGCGCAACGACAAGCTTATTCTTGTGGTGAGCCGCTGTAACCAATGCGTTCAGCGTTGCTTGATCTGGCCCAGGTACGTCGCAAACGACTTTGATGTAGTCTGCACCTTCTGAGACACGATTGTCAACGAAGCGTGCCGCGTCCTCCGGGTTAGATATTAGGTCTTCTGCAGGGAGAGGTAGTATGTAGCTGTGCAGGCTCCCAGGTGAGGTAGCTGCTACACCGGGACTTCGGATGTCTGTCATCCCAACACGACCACGGAGGGCATTGAGCTTAGAAGGCGGCCACGTCGCCATGTCGAGAGCCGTGGTGATGCCATATCTGGCCATTACTCGGAGGTCCTCCTCAGTTTGAAGGTGGACATGCGCATCTATTAAGCCTGGAAGAAGCACGCCTCCATTGCCATCAATGACTTCAGCGCCTTCCGCGTCGTCTCCAATTAGACCTCCATGAATGACGACCGTGCTGTGTTCGCGAAGGCGCTGCCCATTAAATACTCGAACATTGGTGATTGCAATCTTACTTTGCTGGTGAGCAGCAGATGTTGAGGACTCTGATGACGGCATTGAAATTTTTCACAGAGGCGTGCTCCACGAGGTTTTAGGTTATTAAGCTCTCTGTTACGCAGCTAGACATTCCAAATGATGTATCGCGCTGCATGGACTGCATCCAGCTTTAAATCCGCAGTGGACAGCGTACCTGCGCACGGTTGGCTTATTCTTACTGAGAAATTGTTGTTCGAAGAAGGTTGCTACCGTCAGGGTCTGCCAACACTGATGATGCATGTTGAGCTTATTGCCGCATCACTACCCGGGTAGTACATTTCAGCAGCACTACTGCTACAGTAGCGTAGCATTGCATGTCACGTAAGCATCAACATTTTTGTTGTGAAATTTCCACGCATACCTCACTGGGTCATCGCTGTAGAGGTCGCGGCGATTGGTCACGGCTGTCGTCTTTTGACGCGCGCGAGTCGCCCTCGAAGATTATGGTCTCAAACGCAGTGCCCTCGATATAAGACTGCTACTACTTTCGAAGTGGTAAGGACGCCCGCACCATGAAACCAAGGACGATCAACAACAGAGAAACTTAGTAAGCGAGACATTCCGGGTTAAAGTGATAAATCCTCAAAATGGTATCTTCAGCTGGGGAGCGTGTGACGCTTGCGTGCTTCCTGCCAATATGACAGCGACGACGAGAAAGTGTCATTATGATTGATGCCTTGCCTGCTAGATAAAGGCCTGCCCTGTCATCGCCGTGCCTGGACGGCGGCATCACTCCCTCTCTGCACAGGCAGCAATTCTCGTATCTTCCTCATAACAGCAGCTTCATCGCCCGCCCTATACGTCCCGTTCAACGCCAAACCCCTCGCCAATCCTTCAAGAGCTGGTAACGCAGGCCGTTGCTGCACGCTGTACTCTCCGGCAACCAGCTTCTCGTGAGCGTCTCGCATACTCCGCACATTTGCACTTATGACTTGGCGACCAGCTCCTATTTCGCTCGCTGAAGTTTGAGGCTCTCCTTTCCTCTTGAGCTCTTCTATCTCGCCATTGAATCTGGCTAGAGCCATACGCCTTGCAATGTCGACGACCTGGCCTTTCTCAGCTGCATCAAAAAAGCGCAGCACTTCCCCCGCCAGCAGCCGTTCAGCGAGCTTATTCGGATTCCTCCGGTCCACTAGTCTCTGCACCGTGAGCGCCCCAATATCAGTTATGGCCCTCTCAAGCTCGACTTGATGCCGGAAGCTCTCCACATTAAACGGCTCAAAGTCCTCAATTTCGGGCGACCTGTTGCGTGCCGTTTCTAACATGGCCTTTAGTGGCGCGTCCGCTAATGTTCGTCCCATGGCATCCGTCAATGGCCGCTCGGGCAGCACAGGTTTTCGTCGTCCCGCTGCTCTTGCCCTGGGCCTTCCTCGTCCTCCTCTGCCTCCTCTTCCCTCACTCGCCCCTGAGCCTGCTGCCCTTGTCTCCCGTCCTGCGCCGAATCCCCCACTGGGTCTCCCTTGAACGCCTATCCCTCGCCGCGCGGAACCCGGGACGTAGTTGTGCCCGCTTCTTTCGGTTACGACTCGAGTAAGCAGTTTTCCTGGTGGTGGCCTCGATGGTGATGCGTGATCGGACGCGTCGAGATATCGTATGGTAGGTGTCATTGCGGCTTGCATAGAAAGGCCTTGTATTTCTTTGCCCACTTGTTCCGCTCGCTCTGCGCGCGTGGGTATTGGTGTGCGGCTTACTAGCTCTTCGTATTGATTAGTCTGAGGTTGACAGCGTTGACTTTTGCGAAATCTAAAGGATAAGTAAGGCTATGCTCTTACGTGATTCATTCTGCTCGTCTTGGGCTCTACTGGCGGAGACGTGGAAGTCTCGCAATGAAGCCGCAATGCCATTCGTCAATCTTGCGAAGTCTTGTGCTAGAGGCCCGCCTTTACCGGCAGCTGCGTGTACATGCCACTTGAACATTTCGCCCCGGTTGTGTGCAGTATTGAGGCGTTGAGCGAAGTCGAGCTCGAAGTGTGGTTGCTCGCGTCGCCAAAGCGGACAAAGCTGCCAAGACTTGCTGAGGAAGATCTACTCAAACGTCCCACCTCAGCTTTGATAATACATTGACATTCAATCCACATATCATTGCTCTGCAGAACTTCCGCTGCGGCTTTAATTTGCAAATATCACATTTTTACTGTTCTGTGTTCATCGGCTATTAGCCGTCATCAACCTCAATACCGTGTCATTCATTTTTACGCAACCTCGCGCACTAGCCAGCTTCCATTGCTAGATACAGCACCGTTCGCTTTCTGGAGCTCTCGAGACACGATTCAAACCTTTACGCGTATTTATCAATACTACCCGCTATTCTTGTCGATCACTTCATCACCCGTTCTCCTCACCCCTATCCACTCCCAAACCACCTCTCCCCGCATAGCGCCCCCAAACCCCCATCACCATCTCCTTTCCCCTCCAATCCCCCTCTAAACAAATGCTTCGCCGTCCACCAACGCAAATCCATCTAACTCCTGACGACGTCGCCTCCTACACCGCCCGCGCCGCCACACGTAAACCAAACCCCGCCGCTGCCGGCCACCCGTTCCACGCGGCTGCTGCGAACCCATTTTCAACCGCGAGCAACAGCGCCGCATCCAGCTTTGAGAACCGCGGTGGACACGCTGGAGGAGCACGGGGTCATGATGATGGAGGGATAAGGGAGAGGGAGAGGGAAGAGGAGGAGGTGAAGCGGCAACAGCAGGGGCGGGACACGAGAACGAGGGAGGAGAGGCTGGGGATTCGGAGGAGTGGAGGTGGAAGTGGTAGTGGAGCAGGTGGTGGACGCGGGAGGGTGGCTGGGTGAGAGGAGAGCGGAGCGGGGTTACACGGGTACGGAAGCATCGAGTGCATATGGACATCATGGTATATGGAGATGCTCGTTGGAAGGAGCAGCACAGTGCTATTTGAATACGAGCACAAGAAAGGGCAAGAGGTTTGCTCAATAAGTCTTGGAAAGGCAGAAAGAGCAGCTGTCGCCTGGTTGGATAACGATGGTATGCTGTGGAGGATACTGATGAGCATTGGATACATTGGGCCTCCGAGAGGGTAGTAGCGGCCATATTTAAGAGGAAACTGCTGTCTACGAGGATAGAATGTTATGGTGGCTTCGCTACCATCGCTTTACCCACATTTATTATCATCGACCATGAGTAGGCGACTACTACTATAGCGCCAGGATAGCGCTTCAACTACTGAGGGTCCGTGCAAAAAGTCACGGCCAGATGTGAGCCCATTTGTTACACGACGAATGTGTCACTCCCAGCCCCGGTTGAAGCTCTCGGGGATCGCCCGTATTCTGAAGGGATATATTTTTGCTATGAAAGGTTCTTAGGGTGTAGAAAGCACAACATCAATCTCGAAATGCCTAGTTCGGCTGCTAGCCAAGAAGAGCTTCCCGGCATGTCGAATATTCGCCGTAGGGTAACCCAGCCGTGATTGTTTGCATCGACCCTCGTCACAAATGTTACGTTGTTTAGTTGGAGTGCTAGGCCATTAGTTGTAGCGCTGCCGAGCCATAGCCGGCGCCGAAACTCCTCCTTTCCTGGAGTACGGTAAATACTCTACGGGTGCAGGTGCAGATATATAACTACTTGATGGCCTACTCCCTACACACTGGTATCGCGTCAGTAAATACAAAAGCCGCCACGAATATCGATTTTGTAGACCTTTTTTATAAGGTTAACAGCCTTCTCCTGTTGCACTTGAAGTGTCCCATTCTCACCGTCATCATGAACTGCCTTCCTAGATTTCCTTTTCTTGAGCTTTTTCGGGCGCGTCATCTTCCTCGTCACAACACCCGGGGCTCCAACACCCAACTTCGGCCGCCGCGACGATAACCTCGCTGCATCGGCTTCTTCACCTTCCGCTAACCCATCCTCACATTCGGGATCCTCATCCGTAACAACCCCAACCACTCCCGTCATGCCCTCCAGCCGCTTCAGGTCCTTCTCACTGACCTGCCCAAGCGCCGGTAGCAGATTCGCGTCCTGCGACCGCGCGGACAGTATCGCGAGCGACAGTGCATCGAAACCATGCGTCCACGTAGGGACCCGGTAAATGTACCATGCCAGATAAGCAAGCCCGAGCTGCTGTGCGCCCAGGAAACCACTGATGACAATCGTGGAAGTCATCGACTTGTGTGGCTTCGCGAGCGTTATTCCGGGGCTGGTGTAAATTGTTCGCGCCGTTTTGGAATACGTCGCCGCCGCCGTCTGCGTCAGCATGGCGTGGTTGCTGAGGAACATGGCGGCGACGAGCCGCGAGCTGGACGTGTCACCAAAGTCAATCATCCAAGTGTACAGTAGGGCGAGCAGTTGCTCGTAGGCGTCAGGCGGCCGATAAGGAATATCGCCAACAAGGTGGCAGCGTGAAGCCCAATCGTTGAAGGTGTCGCCGAGCCGCGAAAACGGTAGCCCGCCTTGCTGGCAGATTTGGATAAGCGGTGAAGGATAAGTGGCATTGCTGGAGTTGGCGGCGACGAAAAAAGCGGATTGATTCCCAAACATGGCCATGGCGGAAACGGTAAGTGGTCCTGGAGCTGGCAGTGTACCAGCCCCAAAAGGGTCAGGTGGTATTTGCCAACTGGGATGCTTGGCCGGTGTGATATCCCTAATGCCATTAGTGTGATGCCGATTGTAGCACTGGTAGACCTACAGATTGACGGGAAGTGCATAATCATTTTCTGCCCCCATGTAATCATTGAAGCCCTCGTGCTCAGTCAGAGGTGATGGCCACACATCAATCAAAGGGCCCGGTTGATACTCATTGAGGTAATTGCCAAGCACAAAGTAGCCTCTAGTAGTCTCTGCTTTGCAATGAACGGTGAAATTAGCCCTCAAATCATGTGCATAGATGCCTAACTGGCCTACAGAGCTGTATGGCACAAACACATCAAGGTGTAAATCTTCTTTCACGGTCTGGCGAGAGCGAGTAGGTAAGAACGGGCTCTCGGTGAAGTTCCCAGGCACGCATACTGAGATAACCAAGTCGGATGGCCTAGAGAAATTGGCCTCAAATGGTTGCTCGCCAGGACAAGGATTCGGAAAGGCCGAGCGGGCTATAGGCTCGCACTGAACTGAGGAGTTGAGTCGCAAGGCATGCTCTCGCAGTACACCAGTTGTGGTGCCATTGAGTATGTTTGAGACAAAGAACGTGCCCGGATCAACGCCAAACCACCAGGACAGTGTCTGCCTGTTCGGTTCTTCGGTGTCTTCAACTCCACCATTTGTCTCCGGCCAAAGCCTTGGCTGGACGTCATCCTCGGAGATGGTCATCATGTCATTTCTTACTTTGTTTATCACCACGCTGGCGGGAGTCACGGCCAGATCAGCGGGTTCCGGGTCGTATCCAACTTTGTAGTGGCCTAGACCCAATTTGTCGCAGGAAGAGTCATTGTTGGCGATCCAAAGCGGCGAATCATTACAACTGGGGACCTGTATGGGCACGTATGTCACCAGCAAAGACTGCAAAGGATGCTGAATCACGCATAGTAGGATTAGGCCGGCTGACAACCAGAGGAATCTGCTGCTAGACCCTTTACCGTTCCATCCCAAGGAACTCCAGAGGAGAGGCAGATCGGACCAGCCTCTATCTGCCAACGCAAAGGTCTGCCGTAGAGTGAATGTTTGATTAGCTCGACGCCGCTGCGTATGCACAACGGGCAGCTTGCATAAGGAGGGCTGATACCAGGGGCACAGTCACCACGGAGGCAATGGAGTTGAGCACTCGCACTGCTGCTAGTCCGCCTGTGATGCTGACCAGATCTCGGAGCGAATAGCGTCCGATTTGGTTGAGGTATGAGCTGTGGTTGACTGGTCTGATGGCAAGGACGCATGTCATAACCCATGGAATGACCTGAAGCGGGACATAGAAGGCGAGAAGCCATAATGATTGCTTTCTATAGTGAAGAGGCCAAGGCGCAGAACCCTTTGAGGATGTAGCCAAAGTCTTCTCTTGTGGGGGACCCGCGTCCTCACAGTTCAAGAGCGTTTGGTCTGTTGGTATGGTATGAATCGCATCGTCTTCACAGTGCGGATGTGCTGCATCACTAGCAACACCTGCCTGTCTCGAGGAAGTGCTCGTGTCGAGACTGTCGTCTGGCCTTTGAAAAGGTTCGTCTTCGGAGAAACTCAGGCTTGCAGAAAGAATGTGGGGTAAGGCTCCGGGCCGTTGAACCCCGGAACCACTGGCCTCGAAGGAGAACGGAGAGTAGGACATTATTGGGAAGCGGTCTCTGTAAGTTGCTTGACGAAGTCAACATCGTAGCAGGCTCTGAGAATACAGAGTTGAGAGTGGCGCTCAGGCAGCCGCACAGGCTGTTGGATCTTGTTTTTCTCCGCACGAGGCTGTGCCATTGGTCGTGCAGACATCCTTGGGCAACGAGCCAGCCTTGCATACCCGGCTGGCGTACTAAGATGTATTAGGCATTTTCTGAAGTTTTTGGTATATTCTTAACTGTTTTTCAGAGTCTAGCTAGAACAGAGTGGTGTTAAGCTATGAACATGCTCCCATAGATAATTGTTTTGACATCGGGGAAGTAGTCTCGCTACACGATTTGTTACCTAGGTAGCCCTGGTAGGTAATGTTAGTACTCGTTTAGCGAATCCTTCTTCACGTGACCCAAGCATTGTCATACCACTCCGGGTTCTAACGGACCTTGGTTATTTCTCGTAACAATCCACAGTACGCTTCCACTTTGGCTACTGTGCTACATGAGTACGAGTCTAGCGCTTACTTCCTTTATATAACCATCTTTGGTCAGCTATCATAAGGTTTATCAGCTGGCACACCGTTTCAATGGACCTAAAGCTGTCTCTTGTTAAAGAGGCACAGTGCCCTTACACTTTCTAGCACTGTGCTAAACGAATACTTATTGGCGGCGTGAGTAAAGTATGACAAAATGAGCGACAGACCTGGCACCCGCACATTCCATAACACGGACTCAGAGTACGTTCTTCCAAACGAGTAAGTATTCCTGCAATGTCTTATGGCTTTTATCTTGTTTCATTTACACTCCCTGTATACAGCTCGCCCGAACATGATCGTTTAGAAAGGCAAGGCCAGGGTCTGGTCGAGACCATGCATGGTAAAGTGTACCACGCACCGATCCCTCACACCGCATCGAAACTTGTGGAGGTCGGTTGCGGCACCGGCAACGTTTCGATTCACCTCGCCGAGAAGTTCCCCCATGCAACCGTATATGGCGTTGACCTGTCACCTGTTCCGGCCGTGCATAAGACGCCGGATAACGTGGCTTATATTCAAGGCAATATCCGCCATCTCATTGGCCGCGACGACAGATTAAGCAAAGGAAGCGCAGATCTGGTCTTCAACAGGCTGCTGGTATGCGGCATGACCGACTGGCAGGGCTACATCCACGACGTTGCCTCTTTACTCAAGCCAGGCGGCTGGGTCGAGACACAAGAGATGGATTTCATATTCTACAAACGCGATCAGCCGATTTCATCGTCCTGGGAATGGCTCAACGCCTGTTATTCTGCTGCGTGCCGTAAGGGCCTTGATATACACTGCGGCAGTAACATGCCAACTTATATGAAAAACGCCGGTTTAGTGGACATCAAGCGGTATAAGTACAGATGGCCCCTCGGCACATGGCTGGCGGATGAGGGGCAGGAGGAGACGAGGCGTCTGGGTGAGACTAGCACCATGGCTGACGTGGTTCACCATGTGGTTTCGGGGTTACTGGAAGGGCAGGGGTACACGGAAGCGGAAATTGAAAGGTTGGCTAGAGAAGCTATCGAGTGCGTCCAGGCGGAGGAGGGCAAACACTCAAATTTTTACGTTACGTTTGGCAAGAAGCCAGAATAGATTGGTCCGTCTGGAAAGCTATCTTTCGTAGGTTACTGCGTTGGACATCGAATGCGACTCACGTCATCTAAAGCGACAAACAGTGAATATTTTGCTTTAAATCTTGACACTTCTGATCATGCAGCTACAAGGCAACGACTCCAACGCTTTCGCGGGTGCTTCAACCCCATCCAGATACTTCGTACCTATCTTCGAAAACTCATTACGGTTTCGGGGATGTAGTCCTGTAGCGGCTAAGAAGCATTCTCAATGAGGGGCTCTGCATAAATATGCAATCATACTTATATATCTACCTTGACTCGTAATATGCTTACAGACCCGCATGTATTAGCGGTCTATTGACATGTTTGTAATGGAATGGTCATGGGAATGGGAATGGTTAATAGGTACATGTAGGACTTGTATCTCTATGCATTAGCTTAAACTGTACTGGAACAAACACACACTCTACATTCGAGGAATTTGATGGAGTACCGCTTGCGGCGCTCCGCGAGCACTTCTACCTTCTTGGGCAGAAAATAATCTCGGCAGAAGATATGACAAAACATAATTCTTAGTAGTAGGCAGATGCGTTCCGACTGAAAAGCAAAGTCCTCTCCAGATATAGGCCGAACTATATATACAAAGATCCTTTAGTACCCAGAACGCCCAACAGCAGCACTTTATCGTTTCCCCGGCATTAGTTACAAGTCTACACGAGGCATACAGCTCGACCACTGCACACAGGGCATATGCACTTAACCTAGAGCTTGCGATGTCCCATAGATGTCCCCTCAAAAATACATATAAAGCCTTGCTGCTAACTACAGCAACCACATCTTAGTGCTCAGAATGCATTCCCATCTTATCAAGAGGTTGCGGCGCTCTGCAATGGTTGTAGAGCTCTCGCTTTTCACATCCTGTCCAGCTCCTAGCCCTTTTCGTGGATGGAAAATTTTGGAAAGCTATAGGTCGACCCTCTATCCTGGGTGCCAGCTAGTAAGAAAATTCGATAGCATAGAAATGGCTTGCGGTCCAAAATATTTAAACAGAAATGACTCGTCAAAGGAGCTGTTCGATTTAGCTAAGGAGTTCGAAGTACGAAGCCGGAGATGTAGGTGCTATAGTTGAAAAAGCGCAAAGAAGAGATCAGCAGTATCTACTTAAGACCGCGAAAACAAGGGAAGCGATCGTTCGGAGGAGCGTGGTATAGGTCGCTGCTCAGGGCGCTGCTCCGGATGTTGTAGAATGGCCTTCATATTGAGCGACTGTAAAGGTCCTAGATTGTCGACAAGGGCATTCCTAGCAGTCCTGATACCACTTCTCGTCCATAAGACCGAAATCGTGCTGTTATAAGGCATCCATTACACAGGTCTGTTAATATCTAGCCCTTAGGAAAACTTTTGCAGGAATTTGTACTCGAGGTTCGTGACCGCCTATTGGAACTTCAAAGGAAAAATAGTTCTGGTGGATAAACAGATAACACTTCCCCTAATTGATCGAACAATATTACGGGTACCTGATCAAGCACCGAATCGCTCGGGAGTGGTATGAGCTGGGCCATTCGGCAGAGCAAATGCGCCACTTATCCTAGCGTTCTGGGCGACCCTGTTGCAGGTATCCGCTCTAGTTTGTGTTGATATTGTCTGTAGATAGATTGATTGAAGAAGGTAAAAGCTATCGACGAAAAGTCTGCAAAGAAGAAGTTGCAAGCCAGCTTTACAGTCACGTGAGCGCTAAGCCTAATCCAGTAACCACTTGCCCTAATGGGGCAATGATCTATGTCACGTGCTAGAACTTCAAGGAACTCCGCCACTGGCATGACATTTACCAATAGTTTGGCTTCTGGGTTTTGCATGTGCTATAGTTCTGGATCGACGTACGGTTAGACGTTATGTTTGATAACTTCTGCTTGAGGTTGCTTTCGTACGTAGTGTTCCTAACTCCCAGATCGTGATTGCGACTTCGACCCTGGCACGCGGCGGACAGCATTCTTGACACCCCAAAATCGTCGCTTCAAACACAACACCAAAACACAACCCAAGACTCTATAACGCAGCGTTCAAACGCCCCTTTCCTTAGTTTTACAGGCGTTGTTATAGATATCTAACGCTTACTAAGGCATAATCCAAGTTGCTATTGAGCCTTGCCATATAGGAGGGTTAAGTGTTGTACTGCTGTTGGTTTTGGTGTGTCAAGAACTCTGTCCACCGCATGCCTGGTTACAATGGACGATTCAAGCCCAGAGCGCCGGCCATCTGAATCGGCAAAATTCGGTACAGAGCGAACTTGTAATTCCTGTTGTTGTCTCGTCTGAGCTTCAGCTTCTGGCTCGAATGGACAATTTAAAAGCATATGTTGAGACTCTGTCTGTCCTGCATCGGCCGCGTAGTCGTAAGGCGTCTTTCCTATACAGTTAAAAATCTTGGTAAAGGCTCCGAATTTGAGGAGAAGGCCTAGAATCTCAGCATTGCCATACCTAGCAGCCGAGTGCAAAGGTGCCACGTCATTGAAATCTGCTCGATTGGGATCTGCACCAGCCTCGAGCAGCAGCCTCACCACCAAAGTGTGCTCGCGCAGGGTCGCCGCATGGAGAGCGGTCCCACCGAAGCGACTGCCAGGAGCGTCCAGATCTACGCCACTAGCGATTTGGTTCTCCACTGTCGCGCTCAAGCCGAAGGACGCCGCGTAATACAGTGGAGTAGCGTGGAGGGGATAGCAGTCCCACTTTGAAGGAGAACCTGCGTTCAAGACCTGCACCCAAGACATGAAAGTGTCCCGTGAGGACGTGCTGAAAAAATCAGCTATGAGGTTTTTGAGGTCAGCATTTGGATCTGTTGCCCGAACGTAGTAGGTCCATCCTCTTGCTGCATGGTTCAAGAGAGGATGTTGCCTCAATCGCCTCACATAATCCTCAGGACTGGTTGAGGGACCGGTTCTAAAGTCTCCAAAGAATAAGTACGTGAGACATTTGAGAGCCAACTCGTGATTTGCATCACTGGGTCTCATTGCGAACGCAGACACGGTGTTGCTGATGCGAATGTCGGTGGAAAGCAAGTAATCCTTGACCGACAAATGTGCAAGAGTTATGTGACCCCATTCAGACACATTCACAAGGCTGCTGCAAAGATCCAAGATATCATGCGGGTTGTTCAAGCGAGCTTCTTCGTCAATGCGATCTTGGCTCTCTTCTACGGCGACCGCTTCATGCAGCTCTTCAAGAGTCAGGGGAAGAATCGAAAAGGCCAGCCAGAGTAGGATTCTGCGAACAACCGCAACGTCGTTGCGAGGCACTCTCTTGAGGATGTTTTCGTACGTTTCGTTCAATCCATCTGGAAGTTGCTCCAGAGCACTTCGAACGGCCCTCGTTGTGCGGAGTGAAGCAATAGTGTCAAGCTGACACTGAGCCCAACGGAACCTGTGCCATCAGCGATGCACCTCATCATCATAACTGCACTCACATTCCGGCAGATTTTGCATGCAACGTATCCGATATTTGGCCCAGAACGGATGCGCTTAACCATTGCAATTTTGGCTCGGACCGCAAGCGTTGGTTTATATAACGGTGTATGTCTTGATTCATTTCGCCCAAGCAACTCTCTATCCTTAACCGCATAGCGGGATATAGTCTGTCTCGAATGTTTGGCTCGTCCCGACTGGTGACAAAGATGTTCACATAGTCCTTGGTTTCCATCATAGATCGAATGAAGTCCAGTATGTCGTGCTGGTTTGAGCATTCGTCCAGAGCATCGATGAGCATGAGAACTTTCCTGTGCCTTGCAAAACTCCGTAGAGCGTTTCCCAAAACCGCAAGGCTGGGTCGTTTTCTCTGGCCGACAATGGTTTTGCTCTGGGTGAAAGCATCTCTAAGCTGGGTTGGACACCAGCCAGACTGAGAGCATAGCTGCGCTACCAAGCACCCAATTACGTTGACTGGATCTTGCAACTCGGATCTTCTGAAGTCGCAGTAAAAATATGCCACGTAGCTTCCAGGACAGAGATCCTCAAGGTTGCGAGTAAGGAAGCCCACAGCGGTTGAACTGCCGAACTTCAGATGAGTGTTATGGGAGATCCTCAGAGACGGATGTCTTACAAGAGTATCGTCTTCCCCGCTCCAGCTGCCGTCAATAACACATTAGTTTAAGCTTTTTCAAAGCCTTTTGGGACTTACGGAAACCACTCAGCCACAGCAGGGAGCTGTCGGAAGCGTACCAGTCGGTAAAAGCCTTCGATTGGACAATCCAGCTACTTGTACCCTCTTGATGTGTTTTGATAGCTGCGTCGTGGTTTTCCGAGCAGTCTACAGGTGAGAGCCACTGCATCAAGTCCGTGTGCTCTTCATCTAGTATCACAACGACTTAGCCGCAGACGGTCATCTACATACCAGGGAGGTCAAAGATCACCTGCTTTCCTTATCTGGGTGGCAGTGAGAAAGTCTTTGAATTTGTCGCTTATGTCTTGGACTTCGCTGCTCATCGATTTTGTCGCGCCTTGGATTTTAAGCAGCAGCGTTCTATTGTCCCAGTCCTGATCAGAAATTTTCTTGGCAGTCCAGCTGATAAGGCACTAAGCATTACTCACGCTTGATCTGCTGCGATGGCGAAACTCAACGTTGTCTTGCATCTTTGAATGCACTCAAGGCACTTCATAGCATCTCAATCTTTCAGCTGCCAGCCCAGTGCTTTGAGAAACGCTTTTCTCCTCGACTCGGACTTCC
The DNA here is from genome assembly GCA_021030975.1 of Lichenothelia convexa. Taxonomy (NCBI): domain Eukaryota; kingdom Fungi; phylum Ascomycota; class Dothideomycetes; order Lichenotheliales; family Lichenotheliaceae; genus Lichenothelia; species Lichenothelia convexa. The sequence goes on along the minus strand of JAGFMK010000176.1, from coordinate 3,200 downwards.
TATCCCAGCTCAATGGAGCCAGTTTCGCTTCTAAGTCGGTTAAGTCTCGGAGACATCTAGCTAATGCACCATACTCTGGTTCACAGAGCGACATCAACGACGGCATCGTGTTCTCGTCTACAGAAGCCGTGGCTTCAAGCCCTTCAACGAGCCGTTCTAGAGCTTCCAGAATGTTGCGGAGGTCTTTGACCTCGTCAACAATACGAGTCAGTGCCCACGGCTTTTCGTTTAGAGTCGAGCGAAAATCGTAGCACACCGAGACCACGGCGTTGGTGGCCTGGAGAACAGCGATGATGCTAGCCGAGATGCTGAGTGGATCCATTGCTCACTACGGAGTGTATCGGCTTTAGATGTTATCACATCCTTCGAACGGATAAGGCTAATTCATCCATTATGATTTCCCCCCGGAACGATAAGGGAGTCAGACATAAAGCGCAGTCCGAAGACGAAAGATATGTCCAGGCATGCGAAGTTGAAGGTCCAAGCTGCAACTGTGGGGCACGGAAGTGGAAGCGGCTGAGGTGGGCTGTGACGACAAGTTTCAAGTAAGGCTGAAGCATTGATATGATCACAGCTGCAGAGGTCTCGGTAGAACGGAGTATGCCAGCAAACACTTTGCGGCGGCGCGATTATCCACTACAGTGCTGTCGCCGCTAAGAAACTCGTCCTAAAGCCAGTGCTTGGTGGTGCTGTACTCGATGCAACCTACTTAGGATGAGCATGCGTACCATTGCGCCATCAACCTTCAAGTACTCCGTACTGTAGACTTATCGCCCTCCCCAGCCACTCCACTAAGCTATCCTCATGGGGAAAGCTTTCGGGACGACGCACACTATCATTTTTAGTTCTAGAAACGCTTCGGGTATTCTCACACCATCCGATTGGGTTTGAAACACGTAGAATAGCGCTTCCGAAGTACCCGTCACCGATCACCCACCTAGGTAGTATCAAATCTGACACCAGCGCCAAAGCATTCACTTACCGCTTACCCACCACGCCCATTTAGTTTTAGTACATGAAGCACTTCATCACTGAGTGCTTCGCCACTAACTTAAGTAGGTGCTTTAACTAAGCACTTGATCACGGAGGGACTGGATACTTTCGTCCCTAGCTAAGTATTTATCACTAACGATCTAAGTACTTTGTTACTGGCGGAAGTGTGTTTATGCAGCTGTAAGGCATGCATTACACAAGTGGGCGGTTCCTTATATACAGAGGGTGTGCGTGACAAGTGTCGAAGGACAATTTCACTGATTACCCAGCTGTGCCGCGGGCTACGTATCGTTCTCCGGACAACTTGCCTTACTTTCTCCGCTGGTGTCCCCGAATATTGACTTAGTCAGCATCTCCTGTTTGGAGCGAGACTTCGCCGCCTTTTTTTATGTTATGGAAAGCAGCAGGCGATGACGAGATAATTTGCGATGGAAGTCTCCCACCGCCCTCCCTCTAGTCTAGGTATGGCGCAGTGCAGTCTGGTGCAAACTACCTCGCAGAACTGTATAGCGAGCCGCACCTGTGGGAATCTGAGATGGGTCTAATCATATGGATGCCTACCAAGCCCAAAGAACGTGTTACGCTAGAAGTTGGCGAAACAGGTGGGTATAGTAGATTGTTTCATACTATGAGTAAGAAATATGCTTTACAGAGATAGTAAGTTTCCAAAGTTAGTACAAAATTACCGCAACTCATGATCAACCACACTACTTCCTACAGTTGGGAAGAGGGAGAGATATATATATAACTTATATCTATATTCGAACCTTACCCATCCCCTATCCTTACCCTTCTTTACCTATGAAATCGACACAAATCTCCGCCTTCCACCCAAAAACTGTCCTATCTCATGCTCCCCTCCAACTTCTCCCCGAAAAGCTTCGTTTTAAACTGCGCCACGCCAGGGTGAAGGCCCTGCCATCCGTAGCGGTGTATCGCAAAGGTTTCGGCTTCGGGCTGCGGGATGCGCGGGAAGATGCCCATCTTCACGACCATCTTATCCGGGTAGGCGGGCGTGTGGGAGAATATCGGACTATAGTCGTTCGAGAGCGGAGCAGAGCTGTTAGCTGGTGGATTTGACGTTTGGGCTGGGCTGAATGTAACCCCAGGGGCATTAATTAGGGGATTCTAAGCAGTAGTCGTTGCTCGCTCTTCGTGTCTCTTCCCGTGTTTCCGTAAAGCGCAACTGGGCCGCTTATTTTGAAAAGAGAGGCTTTTGAGACGGTAACTTCCTTTTCCCTCTCTCTTCCCCTCATCCGTAGGCTCCTTCCAAAACCCTGCCTTTTCCTACGTGTACACGCACACACGATAAGGAAAAATCCTATTATACCTCGAGCACCGCCCGCAAAACGCCCTACTGACCACATTCCCGCTCAAGCTGTCCCCATCTTCATAGATCTTCAGCGTCTTGTCCCGATCCTCGATCTTGACCTTGTCCTGCTCGACCACGAGATTTGCCGCGCAGTACGAGCCGGAGGTTTTGCGGCAGTTGGAGCAGTGGCAGAGGTGCCCGCGGGGCTTGGTGAAGAGCTCCGAGTCGTTGATGGTGACGCGGATGCTGCCGCAGAGACAGGTGCCTGTTAGGGTGTCCGACGGGTGGTGGGCGTTTGGATCGGCGTTGGGAGGCTCTGTGGCCATGTTGCTAGGGAGGATTGGGAAGTTGTAGGTTAAGAAGGTGCGAATAGGAGGTGAGGGAAACGGAAATGTAACAGGAACTTCATTTGGGGCTTGAAGCTCATAGCTGCGAACCACCCGCTGAGCGCAGGGATAGTCTGATTACGTCAATCTGATCGCGGCGGCTTTGTTCTTCGTCTCGTAGAAGTAACAAAGTATACAGCGCATCCTCCAGCACGTGGCTTAAGCACTTCATGAATCAACAACAGAATCTCCCGTCATCAACCGCCCATGGTCGTGTGATTACTGAATTGTGCGATTCAATGTCTTTCACAGGTACAGCTCCTGAAACGCCTGTCAAGATAGACACGTTCCCACCTAATGCTGGTATACTTCCGTGAAGAACCCCATTGTTGTGCTATACGCCCGAACACCCTCGAGAAATTCCCGAGAGGGCAACAGAGACAAACCTAGATGCTGTACTACTACCCTGGAGACCCCCATCAAACTCCCTTTCTCGCGCTTCCGGCGCCCCTTGCCCTCTTTACGTGCCAGCACCATCACTTCAACCACCAGCTCCTCCTGCCCCGCTC
>JAGFMK010000175.1:0-59972 GCA_021030975.1 Lichenothelia convexa | reverse complement strand
CCACACATCTCCCTCAACCCCTTCCCCTCCACGCACCCACCCCTCCCCATCGTCAACGGCCGCATAGCCTATCACGCCGCGCTCTGGACCGCCCCTGTAGCATGGGGCCGCGTCCCGGTCGTCGGCAACGTAAAACTCATCATCCTCTCCGAGCGCATGGTCCGCAACGGCGGCTCCCTCTCCAGCCCGTCCCACCGGCCCGAAAAGCTCGTCGTGCGGTGGAAAACCTGCGGCAAGACCAAAGGCAAGGGCGTCGGCTCGCTGTACCGGGGCATCGGCGCGAACGAGCAGGTCGATAAGATTACGGAGTTTCTGGGCGGGGATGCGGTGCGGGACGATGAGGAGTTCTGCGGGCTGTTTATCTTTGAGTTTGACGAGGAGGGGAGGGTTGTCAGCCATACGATTGAGCATGCGGAGGAGGGAAGCAATTGGGATAAGATGACGAGGGTGGTGAGCGTGACGGATTGGCTGCTGGGGAAGTTTAATGGGAGGAAGAAGGAGGAGGTTCCGGGGTTTGCGTTGGGATATTGCGAGGATGAGGGTGTGGTGCGGAAGCGGTTTCCGGGCCAAGAGAGGAGATATGGTGGTGGGGACTATTGACGAGACGTACGATGCCTTCTCCACTCAGGGTGAAAAATGAAGGTGTATAAGTTGAAAATGTACAGATTTGAGACCTTGCATGGCACACTGGCGTATGGCGCATCGTTTCATATCTGGGAATCTGAAGCAGCTCTCACTCTGCGGATCGGCGTTAACTGCTGGGATTGGCGCATGACGTTAGTTTGAGATCTCCCGAAATCCAAGTTTGCATTAAGAAGTGCTTGAAACAAACCTCCTGTCTCCTTCGGCCTTATTTCTTAATGTTGGTTGATCGTCATGCTAACTTCAACACGTTGCTACAACTGACAACACAAATAAAGGTACTTCAACCTGGCTAATTACCTTGTGCAAAGCAAAGTAGGTTATGTTAATCTTACTACTACGACTTCTTACGCAGCTTTGTCAAGCTGTCTGGCTAGCATACGAGGAACAAAGACTAACTCCACTATCACAGTAATTGGACCCTTCCGAGCTAGGAGCTATCCAAGATCCCAACCCAACTCCAACCCTACGACCACGACGTCCCAACTTACTCACCCTCCCCCTCATCCAGCCCAACCATCCTCCGCTCACCAACCTCCCTAATCTTCTCCCCAAGCACGTCCCTCCCAAACCTCCCCGCCACCTTCCCAGCAGCCTCAACCATCCTGCCCGTCCTATCCCTCATCAACCGCACCAGCTCCAACGCCTTCATCCCTCGAGCCTCACCCTCCCTGCACTCCACCGCCAACAGCTGCAGCAACGCCTTATCAATCTCCAGCTCCTTCCTCGCCAGCTCCGCGCGCTGCGCATGCGTCGCGTGGGTGGCGGCGAGTTGGTCCGAGAGGAGGGAGTGCATGATACTACTGCGGACGAACTGCTCTTCCAGGTTCTCTTTCTCCGTGCCTACTGGTTGGTCTTCTTCTTCGTCATCTTTGCCCTTCTTGTCTTTGGAGGGTAGGGAGTGTACTGGGATTCGGAACTCAAATTCACTGAGCAATGGTCGGGGGAAATAGGGATATCTGTCGCCGCCTTTGAGAATGATGCAGTGGAACTTCTCTTGCGCTACGGCGACGGGCCAGTATGATTCTTCTTTGCGGCCGGAGGCGAGACGATCCATGGAGCGGGTGTCGAGTAGGGGGACCCAGCGGGCTTGGGAGGGTGTGCGCCAGTGGAGAAGGGTAAGGAGAACGCCTTGGGTGTCGTAAATGCAAGGATCCTGGTTGTGGTCAGTTTCAAGAGGTCAATGGAGAGTCATAATTTTACATGAAGACAAGGGAAGTCTCGTACGCACCCCAGTGTCCGAGAAGAACACGCTCATCAAGTTTGCTCCTTCGCTCAAGGCAACAATATCCTCGCTTTGACAGACCTCGTCCCTCTTCACGTTCTCAATGGTGTAAAGCAGTCTTGTAGTACCATCACCCCCTACTGGTCCGTTACCGACGGTGAGCACGTAGTCGCGCCAACTCGCGCAAGTTACAGCTGGAGTGCTCTTTTGTCTATACACTCTTACCGGGGTGCCAAAGAGCGTATATACCCGTACGTAGTCGGCCGAAGTGGTGACTACAATGTAAGAGTCACTTAGGGACATGGCAGTTATCTTCTCCCCTGCTGGCAGATTGGTTCTCCAGTCCGAGCGCGTTGTCCATGTCTCATGAGGCCGGTAGTAGATCATTGCTGAGCGATCTGCTGTCGGCGGACATGAGAAAAGTGTGCCATTTTCATTGAGGCAAGCTTTGTCATACAAGAAGGGGTCGGTGAAGTGGAAATCTCGATAGTATTCACGGTCGTAGAATTCTACTGTGACGGTATGGTGGGTTTCCTGATCGACCGTCCAAACGAATCCTATGAGATTGAGGCAAAGATATCTCCTGTTTCCTCTCCAAGGCGTGCTGCCCGATTGGAACGAGTCATGGATCTGTGGTTGCCAAGCGGCATATGTTGATCTACGCTTCGCAATGGGCGCATCCGAGGCCCCAAGATGTCCGTTGGGCCGTTTCCCGAAACCATTCACTTGGTCTGTGTAGCCTGCACCGTCATCATCTTCAATGAAGCCATCCAAATCTGACGCTCCATCGTCGCCAAGAATCTCGTCGAGAGAGTCAGGTGTGCCTTGTCGAGCACGTCGCAAGCCGTTTCCATCTTTCAGTCCATTCGTCAGCGGCCTCCGAGCGTTGCCCGAGGTTTCGGATAACGGGTCGTGTATGAACGGGGCAGGCTGTAGTTCTTTTTCGAGCAACTTTTCATGCTCAGCAGGGACGAAGTCCGTGTGGATGTACAGTTCACCGTCATTGTTCGTATATGAAAGGATGTTCTCCGTAGGATGCCAATGCATAGCCAACACTGTTGCACGAGCATCGTCGATCCTGTCCAAGATCAGTTACGAAATTTAGAATGAAAGTGGAGCTCACCTTCTGATGATGCTCTGGGTCTTTGTCTCCCAAAGCAAGATCTTCCGATCAGCCGCCGCAGTTGCCAACAGTGCACCATTTGGTGACCATGCAATTGCTGTTATATCCGCCGTATGGCCGCCCTTGAAAGATCGTTGCCGCTCCCAATCGCTTCGTGACATCACCTGGGTATCTGCAGACATAAGCGAACGTTCTGGTCAGTCTATCTGTTTGCGACAAACCTCGTGTAGCTGTTGGCGCAGCAAAAGCTCTCCCATCAGGATGCCATGCCACCTTCGAACTTGCTTCCGCGTCCGTCTCCAAGCTTCTGACCAGGCCGTCCACTTTCTTAACAAGCTGTGGCTGCTCTGAACTGAGCGAGTAGAAGTATACAATGCCGTCCGAGCATGATACGGCTAGGTTTGTCCCGCTGTGGTCGAAGGAGACGTGCTTTGCGGGTTTGGGTTGCTCCCGAAGATACAGTACGCGGTCCATATCCTGAGTGTTGACGACCTTGACGACCAGCTCACTGTAGCTTGTAAGAATCTATAGTCTTTATATTGCTCCACGCAACTTACTCGCTAGCAACGGCTGCCCATTGTCCATCCGGTGAGAGGGCAATGTCCCGAATTGGCAGTGTACATCGCACAAGTATTCCGTCCAGAGAGTTGTTTTGCAGTGAGTACTTTGATACTGTTCCATCTTCTGACCCAACGACGAAAAAGTCATTCTGTGATCACCATCAGCGAGGTTTCTGTTAGGCCTCCTGCTGCCCGTCATACCGTGGCCGCAACTGCGGTATTGGACTCGGAGCAGTCGTCGATGGTTGTGGGTTCAGCATCGGAGCCGGTTTGGAAGACTCGTATCGCATTGTTAAGGCCGACTGTAACCAGCTTCCGCCCGTTTGGGGTGTAGCTGAGGAAGGCCGGTCCGGGCGTATCTGGAGTGTTGGGGTCATGCTTTGCTACATCGACAGTGTTGGGAAGTAAACCTACGTGCTGGACGTCCTCTTAGACGTTGTTGAATACCAGGAGCCATGTTGGTATGAATCTTACCACTAATTCGCGTTGTTCTACAGTATACATCAGGTCGAATATTGAGGCACGCGTTTTGGGAGACGCGCCGTGACTACTATTAACTCCGGAAGGTCCGATGCGTGTTTAATTGATTGCACGTGATCCACGGTAAATGTCGCGCCCCTCAGCTACTGTCCGGCGTCTCGAACCGACTCCGTCAAGAATCTCACCACAAAATAAACATCTGTTGCAGCTGCTTTATCCTCGGTAGTAGCGCGTAGTCAGGTTACTTTGAATCATTTCCTCGCTACGTAAGTACCTATGTCCAAGAATGAGTTGCGGTATCCCGTTCCACAAGACCGACGCGCGCTAATTGGTATGGTACAGTTACCTCCTCGCGTCGTCGAACGAAGGCCATCGTCTGTCCACCCTAAACTTCACTCCCAACAGCACCTTCCCCCGCAGATATCGCATACAAGTGAAGCATACAGCGCAACAACGAAGCTCAAGCCAAATACCTGACAAAATGAGCGCCGAAAGCGAAACCGTGAATAACAAGGTCGAGGACACGTCCATGACTTCTACTCCGGAGAAAGGCAAGGGCAAGGCTATCGAGCAACGCGACATGAGTACGGACGACGAGGAGAGCTCTGAGGAGGAGTTAGGCGCAGAAGACCAGGTATATACGACCACCTTCAGCGCGCTTTGTACGACGCGGACTAATTAAGTCAATTGCAGGCTCAAGGAGGTAATCGTCCGAACATGTCCTAATATGTCGGCTGATGCGCATTAATGTCTAACATTTGTAGCAGATGCAGAGGAGGAAGATGAAGACAACATGGAAGAGATTGATACAGACAACATCATCCAGGATGGAAGACGTACTCGAGGGAAGAACATTGACTTCGCCAAGGCGGCCGAAAATGCCAAAGATCTCGATGAGGATGAAGATGATGACGAAGACTTTGAGGACGCCGACGAAACAATGCAGGATTAGGTATGTTTTCCATGGAGGTGCAGGTGCATGGGCGGCACTGCTGGTGGTAATCACTCGGTGCCACGCATCCAAGGGAGATTATGTGCGCAAGTGCAACATCAGAACGCCGCTAACAAGGGAATCTGTGCTCCAGATTACGCGTTCTTGGTTCTCGACGCGGCCGAGGCGGATTTGTGCTGAACAGCCACTGGGGCGCTAAGCAGTTTCACATCGCTGGAATGGGTTGTGACACGGTAAAAGGAAGACATCCTGGGCGCTCGTGTTCAGGAGCGCGGATATGGCGTCTTAGCGTTTGCATAGCACCTGGAGCATGGGTAAAGGACCAGGCTGAGATGCGTACCTGAATCTTATTGGCACTACTAAGTTTAGCCTTGAGAAAAGTCATAAAAGTACAGTCCAAAACGTTTCACAGCTATCTTCTCCACCTGTGCTTGTTCTGCGTGGTGGTGATCTGAAGTAGTGACCTAACGAAAGGCTGTCACTACTCGTACAATGCTAGCACTCACTACTGTACGTCTTGTCGACCAATACCTCTAGGCTGTACCGTCCAAGTCTGTTGAGTAACATACAAAAGAAAGTAAACACCTACCTTTAGCCATACCAAACTTATGGTAGTGCAGCACTATTTGGTCCCACGGTTCGTGCCACCACATGTGGCTGTGTTTCTCGCACCACAAGCTTTTCAATTACTTCAAGCTTAACCCGTAGCCTCCTAACGTGTCACACCGTTTTTTATTTTGCACGTTCTCTACTAAATCCACTATTAGCGGTAGCACTGAATTCGATGGTCGGTTTTGGGCGCTGGGTTCGTTGTCGAAGTCCGCGCTGGCTGGTCCCCACAATCTGTGGCACCCCTCCCGTCTCCACTCCACAGACCCCTCTGCAGTTTGGACGGCGAATTCGTAATAGTCTCCTGCAACGCCAGCCGGCGAAATTAGGACGCGTAATCTGAATCGGGACGTTGTGATTGAAGAAACAACAGCAACAGTGGTGTGCCAGATGTCTGTTAACACATCATGCGTCAATTGGGCGCTTTTAGCCCGGCAGAGCTTTCATCCAACCTCGGGGCAGTGCTACACCGAGGCCTACAACCTCAGAGAGAAAGAGGAATCACATCTTGAGGCTGGCTTGACTACGTAACACAAACCTCGCTACTATTGACAATATGTGTATAGCCTCGACTTGCAGAGGGTTGCAAACAAGGCTGGGCAAAGTCCTGCACGGTAGTGCCAGGTGTACCTCCTTTCTTGTTATAGATTCCAGCCCAAAGCACTCGCATGAGATTTATGCTGAAACATCCATGCCCCTGGTTGGGTCTAAGAACAAGATCGGCACCTCAGCGGGCCACATCGGGCCTTTTTCTACCTTATCGTTCCTTCAGCGACACGGAAGCATGCATGAAGGAATGCTTCCGTGACTCGTCATCATAACTGTACCCATTATGGCTCGATCCAGGCACCGTCTATGTGGAACAAGCAAAACAACCCTGCTGCCAAGAAGCCTTAGTTGAAAGCAGCAGTACGCAACTTCAAGGCCTCGTCATCTAAATTCCCTCGAACGGTAAGTGGACCACATCGAAACATTTCCGACACCCTGGTATCATAGTACATCGAAATATGGCAAGAACATGCATTGGTTGTACGCACCACGCGGCCAAACTGCGTAAGTCAATCAGGACTTACTCCTTTTCAGACTATCCGAGATTAGTGCTTGCGTTGCCACTGTTGCTCCCTGAAGTATAAGTTTTCAGGATGATACAACAGCTGGCCACCTTTGGATTACACCTGTCCCCCACAACTTCTCTTCAGATTCCGTCTTTCTTTCGAAAACTATCCTCGCAGTGACTTTGAATTGGACCCATCGTTTGGTCATTCTTCCCTCCCGTCATATTAAGATGGTCAAGTTTACCTCTCTTGCCATTGTTGCCGCTGCAGTCACCAGAGTTTTTGCACATCCTGGAGAACACCACGACCATCATGCTGTCTTCCAAGAAATCGCCAAGCGCCAGGCCCATGGTGCCATTGCCGCACGCTCTCTGGCTGCGTGCTCTGGCAATCTCAAATACCGCCAGCTTCAGGAACGAGCCATGACTCGGCGTTTCCAGAAGGCCGAGAAGATACGCAGGGACCGTGAGATGGCATCCAGTATGTCTCCTATTCCAAAGCACTCACCACCTTAGGCTTAGCTATTCCGAAGCTTCGCTAACGTCACATCCAGAACCATACAAGATGAGACGCGATCTTGCAACTCTTGAATCTTACGAGGCGGTCAATCAAAACTACACCTCATCAGGCTATGACCTCTCCACAGATCCATCGACTCTCTTTGGCGCCAACACCACATGCATTCTTACTCCGGAGGTTACCGAAGGCCCTTACTATGTGACAGGGGAGTATATCCGCCAAGATGTTGTCGATGGGCAGGAAGGTGTCCCAGTGCATCTTGAGTTCCAGATCATCGACGTAGCGACTTGCGAACCAGTTCCAGACGTGATGTTGGAGATATGGTGTGCAAATGCAACCGGCGTATATTCTGGGGTCATTGCAAACGGAAATGGCGACAGCAGCGATTCTACGAACATAGTACGTTGCGCACACACTCCACATCCACTGCTCGCAAACTGACAAAGCTATCCGCAGAACAACACCGCTCTACGTGGCATGCAACAGACCGACGACGAGGGCGTCGCAGCATTCGATACCCTCTTCAACGGCCACTACTCGGGTCGCACCAGTCACACGCATGTCATGGCACACCAGAACGGCACGATCCTCCCCAACAACACTTACAGCGGAGGCATCGTTTCACACGTCGGTCAAGTCTTCTGGGACACGGCACTCAAGGACCAAGTGGAAGCGACCTACCCGTACAACACCAACACCCAACCCGTCACCACCAATGACCAAGACTCGATCGCTCAGAGCGAGGCCGACAACAACTACGATCCCTTCCCGGAATACGCGTACCTCGGCGACGATGTTACTGATGGCTTGATTGCATGGATCAGCATCGGCATCGACACCAGTGCCTCGTATTCTCCTAATGCAGCCGTTAACTATGGCGCTGACGGCGGCGTCGCAAATGCCAACTCTGCCTTTGGTGGTGGACCCGGCGGTAACAGCAGTTTCTGCGGCGGCGCTCCTCCTGGCGGCAATGGCACAGCTGGAGGCAATGGTACCGCCACGCCTGGTGCTGCACCACCAGGCGGTAGCGGTGCGCCTCCGTCTTGCGGCAACGCAACTACGTCTGGTACTGCACCATCTGGGAGTGCACCTTCTGGCAGCGCGCCCTCGGACACTGGCAGCGCGTCAGCCATGTCATCATCCGCTGCCTCCTCTACTTCCGCCTTCAGCGCCTCTGTATCCGCAGCTTCACCCTCTTCCGCCTCCTCTGCGTCAGCAGCCGAGATGTCGACACGCGCGTCCGTCTCGTTCACAACCCTATCCTCCGCCCCTAGCTCAACTCTGACCTCTTACTCCGGAATTTCTTCTGGACGTCACGGAGGGCATGGTCACTCCTCGTCGGATGGGCGTGGATCGGCGGGTTATGGGGGTTTTACGTCGCGGAAGTAGGCTTGCTTCTCTGAATTAGTGTGTGTTTGAGCGGTGATGATGGGACCTTGTCAATGGTCGGTTCTCATAGGAATTATGGCTGGGTCGGGATGTAGGGTTGCTTTGGGGTCGCAGTCTGGTAGTGAGGCTTGTTACATTACGGAGTGGAGTCTCGGTCCATGAGAACATATTATACCTCGTAGAGTCTTTTGAAAGTGTTTTTGCTCGGATGTACAACAGGCCTCGTCGTCTCTCGCAAAACGATAGCTCTGATCTGCAATGTTGTGCATGGAGTTGTCATCAGAGATGAAAAGATATATATGGCAAAATCAGAATGCAAGCGGCTCTGACATAACACATTATCTCTGTGATCCTATGTAGACATGCACAAACAACTCAGGATCTCCATAAATCACATTTCCATTGTCAACAACACACCGTGGGATCTCAGTGAGGCCACAGACAAGGCTGCAAATCAAGAGTCCTCAACGGTCTCATAGCTCAGTGCAAACTGTGAAGTTACCTGGATCCAGGGCAAAAAGTCACGTACCACAGCAAGAAGTAGTGGGGAAAATCTGCCTTGTAGAGCCAGAACCTATGTAAACGCCTGAGGGTGGTTTCTCGTACACGGAAGTGAATACGTTTTCTCTGATAACCATTTCTTCGGAGATACCAAGCATGCACCAACCTCCAGGACTTTCAAAGATGTGTGTTCCAGCCTGTTGTAGCGACGAGGTGAGCAGGAGATCGCAAAGCTCGCCTCGACAAGATCTCGCAGTTCCTTGCTTCTGCACTGACCCCCCGACCTAAGCCCATGCTTCTCCGATATCCGAAGGTGTGCCTTGTCCCTCCTGAAGCGCTGGAGATTCAAACTTGAGTATCTAGTGCGAAGAGGAAGGCGATCGAGGATTTGAGCCACCTGTCCCCCTTACGGGACTCCGATGTCTCTCTCTGTGGGATGGCAGGTGAGGTGAGCCCTTGGAAGTACAATGCCTGCCAGCCAGCAGGACAACCGTTTTCCATCACTCCGTCCGCGTTTGTTGCCTTGAGCTAGCTCGGGCTTCTGGTTTCATCCCTTGCTCGGCTGGACGTTATGCAGAGCAAGAAAATTCCTTGGATGCTCTCTGTAGATGAAACGTTTGAAGGTCGAGCGCAGTTGTAGGTGTGTTCTGGAGCGGAAATAGGTAGGCATTTCCGGACGCGAGATGGTGTATGCTCAACGAATTTGCATTCGCACACTGAAGGAGCTCTCATCGCGGATCTGAATCGACGCGCGCGAGATGGAGCACTATGCGTGTCTCGAACAGGGAAGGATCCGTAGCGCATTTTCGTGAGGGAGTAAGATTTGGTGAGGGAACAGCGGATGGAGAGAGATGACCAGACTGGCTTGCAGATGAGGAGCTGGGATGATCCGAACGTTGGTGATTGTCAGATTTCCAACCCGTCGTTGCCCTTCGACCAGAGCGAGTCCTCATGAGACCCCGTCTTTCGAGCCGTCGCTTATGGTTCAAGAGGACAGGTGGTGACGGTGGTGCCGGACAAGTGAGACAACGCCGAATGTTGAGTTTTAGGAGTAGGAAGGTTTTGTCTAGCTGTTTCTTCTTAGTTAGCGGCGTATGAAGATTTCAACTCAAGATAAGGAGAAGTGTGACCTACTGTCTGTCAAGCGTCCACTTTCTCCTCAGGAACTGGTGTCGAATACGCTCCATAAATCCTCGTTACGCTGTTTGCTTCTGGGCTCTTCGGTATTGAAGGCAGATCTTCAGCTCCTTGCCAACTAGTGCTTCTTTCGATCATACGGAAGATGCGTTGATCATCTGTGACATCGTCTTTCGGGGCAGTAATGCTGCTGCTGGGGTGAGCATTCCGGCTTTTTGTTGTCAATGAATGGCTCGGATTTGATAGAACTTTAGCGTCTTGATGTTTACTTATGCGTATGTCGTGGTCGCATTTTCCTTTGGTTCTAATGTGTGGAAAACAGTCGAAACACGAGGTTGGATAAGTTCTCCAGTATGTCGGTCGAAATCAGATCAGAATGACGGTGAGTGATGGATGGCAGGTCGCTGAGAGGCAGAGGTTTTAGCACGTTTCTCCGATAGGCCGTGGTGAATTCGAAGAAGAAGAGGTAACTCGTGGGACTTGTCTTTCATAGCCGCTAGAGCATGTTTGTCTTCAAGGCACATGGAGGTTGGTTGGTTTTTCGGCGAGGCGGTAGAGGGGAGCGTCGAAGCGGCGAGATGTGGGAGCTCGAGTCTATTTTGAAACTGTTGGAGATGCTGCTAGGGATCACGAGGAAGTCTCGAGGAAGATTGGTGACTAGGTTTATGGGAATGATTAGAAGAGTGAATGTTGATTGTATCTAAATCTCCTTCTCCTTTTACTCTCCACCTTCGACATATCTACAGCTTCTGACGCGTCACTTCACGCTACATAAATGTTTGGCACTCATGCTTGTTCCCAACCTCACTTACTCAAAGGCGAGAAGTGTAGCACGATGCCTCAGCCACTGAAACGAACAAATCGGCTGGTGGTTCATTCTATGACCTGGTGTACGAAGCCCTACTCGCACGCTCTCTCTGTGCCTACGCTGCGCACGCACACCTTTGTTCAACCATGGTGGGATGCCGATGGCAAACGATGGTGTGCAGAGCTGTCCACAGTGATCATACCAAGCGACGTCTCCTTCCCCCTCCCCTACTGAGCTGAGCACGCCGCTGGGATCTCTGGGACACAGGTCAATCGGTCAGAAACCTAGTGTAGTCCTAGAGAAGAGAAGAGAAGGACCAGAGGAGGCGGTGAGGAGGTATTTAAAGTGTGGGCGCCGGAGCAACAGCAAAGTCTGCGCTAGCCCGAAAGAGTGAGTGAAAACAAGGACAGCGTGGTGGCAGGTGACGTAGAGTCGCATCAAGGTCTGCAAGGTTGATAGTGTTCGCAAGGGACATGGATGCGGTGACGTGTTGCTATTCGAGCACCAGGAGGCGGCGATATTCACTTGTAGCTGCCCTTAGATGAAGCAATCCACGGCGTGGGAGAGAGCTTGAAGGCTTTGAGTAACGTTGACATATGTATCTACATCTCTCCTCCTCCTATTCTCCCGCACTCAAGTACCTATCTAAACCTTCATGTCGCGTCACGTAGATGTTGGCAGTCGTGCTAAATTCTCAGCCTCACTGGTCGAGACCTAGAGGCGAGAAGTGTGACACGACGGCCTCAGCCGCTACCTAAAGACCAGATATGGCTGTTGGTTTTCCCTCTATGACCCGTCGGACTCTGTATCGTTTCATCTTTGTGCTAATCTTCTAAGCAGAAGGGTTTTGCCACCGTTGGGAGATACAAATGGCAAAAACCAGTGTCTCGCATTGTCCACAGTAATCATACCAAGCGACGTACGCCCTACGGAGCACGCCGCTGGGATCGCTGGGACACAGGTCAATGAGCACAAGGTGAGGAGGAGGAGCAGAGGAGGCGACGAGGTGGTAGATATATTTGGAGCGCGGGCAAGCTAGCCGGAAATGGTAACCGAAAACAAGGACGGCGAGGTTGCTGGGCAGGTGACGTTGACTACCCGTCACAGCATCAAGGTCCGCAAGGTTGATATATTTTTAACCTCCTTGGCCCGGTTATGTGTAGGTTTCCAAGGGTATCAATGCTCCGACATCTTGCTATGGACGATCAGGAGACGGCGGTATTAACTTGAATCTCGGTTTCAGACGAAGCCAGGTATTTACATCTATCCTCCTCCTACTCTCCCGCGGTCTAGTATCTAAGCCTTCTCACGCGTCACGCCATGTCACTTCATTATGTAGATGTATGCAGTCATGCTTTGTCCTCAGCCTCACAGGTCGAAACCTAAGGCGAGAAATGGCACACGACGCCCTCAGTACGCCTTCGAGCACTGAGTCTTTCTATAACCTGTCATCGCATTCTCCTCGACTCCTGCACTTGAAGATTCACACATTGTTCGTCACCGTGGAGGAGCGATGGCAAACAATGGTGCTGAGCTGTCCACAGTAATCTGACCAAGTGACGGGCGCGAACACCCGGTTCACTGGGATCGCTGGGGACACAGGTCAAAATTGCTTCGTTGAAGGTAAGTTGTAGAGGAGGCGCTCGGAGGATATTTAAAGTGTTGGCACTGGAGGAACAACGGCTGCGCTAGGCTGAAAGTGGCAACCGAAAACAAGGACAGCGAGGTTGCAGATGACGTGAGTTCGGGGAAGATCAGTAAGCAGGCCCCCGCAAGGTTGACAGGTTTCGAGGCTCCAACGTGGTGCCAGTCAAGAACCAGGAGACAGCGGTATAGTAACTCTGTTTCAGATGAAGCTATCGGCGGCTGTATCTACTTCTCTCCTCTCCCTCTCCCGCACTCAAGTAGCTAAGCCTTCAAACGCGTCAACCCCGGCACGTAGATGTATGCAGTCATGCTTTATCTTTCAACCTCATTGGCGCCGACATCAGTCGGTACCTAAGGCGAAGTGGCACAAGATGCCCTCAGTGTAGCTGAGTCCTTCTATGACCTGTCATGGCACGTTCCCTTTCCACGTTTTGTATGTAGATAGGATCCACACATTGTTTGCCATAGTGGGGATCCAATGGCAACGATGGTGCTGAATTGTCCACAGTAATCTGACCGAGCGACGGACCATCCAACCGTGCTGGGATCGCTGGGACACAGGTCAATGATCGTGCACTGGGTTTGCATCAGTCAATAGAGGTCCAAAAGAACAAGCGTTGAAGATGGAGGTATTTAAATTGCGGACACCCGAGCAACGAAAGGCTGCGCTAGCCCTGAAACGGTAAGCGAAAACAAGGACAGTGAGGTCCAGGTGATGAGGTTGCTTCCACGGTGACTGGTGACGTTCACTTCCCGCTTAGACCGTTAGGGTCTGCATGTTCATTGTATGCCTTGTTTCTTTGCCTGAAGTTATGCAGTCCCCATGCCAGGTACAGATGTTCCGATGTGTGGCACTCGGTGACATGAGGCAGCGGTTTGAACATCTTTTCTGTTCGAATATCACGATGTAGGCGGCGAGGAAGAGAGCTGCGAAGTTTCAAGTGACGATGGCGATGAATGCCGGGTAACGTGACCCCGTGGATGATTTAGGCCTACAATGTCGAGAAGCTAATACCGAAGTGCATCCTCGCCAAAGGATAGGAAGTTCTCGCACGGACACTCTTCGGCACTGATTCCTTCAATCTTCCTAATCTCCCGATTTTCGATGCCCGGCGACATCCTACCATATTAAGCGAAGGGCGCATTATTGGAGCCTGGAGACATCCCACGACTTCTGTGACCTTGCTCAACTTGCTACCATCAGCGGAGCAAACATCGTCTCGTGGTGGGATGCGCTGGTTTGGCTAGGATTTGGGCGCTCATAATGTGACTCATGGGCATGACATGCTCATCAGTATGTACGGGCACATATTATAGGCGGAAGAGTCAAGGCAAGATCAGATGAGCAGGCAGCGCGCTTCGTAGACGGCTCTCTTGTTTTGTTGGAGCACTTCAGAGACGACGGTGGATGAAGAAGGCTGGCACAACGCTGTTCACGTGTTCACTTCGGTTTTAAGATTGTTGTATAACACCAGGCGGAGTATGGCCACGTCCGTACTTCGTTGCTCATTCCTTTCCCGAGCCATCTCAGGCAAATCAGTGTGACCACTGTCATCTCTCATCTCGCAAAGCTCGAAATGCTGAGGCTCTTAAAATATCCAAAAGTTCAAGACCGAGTGAGGCGTTGGCCTCCTGTTTCAGGCTACTGGCTCATCTTCCATCCTCCTTGCCAATATCTCCTACGCGCAACTCTCTGTAGTTTATCAAATCATTCCAAGCACCGAAGTACACTAGTCCAGCCTCTGTGACCCTTTACTTCCGAGCTGACATTTCTACCACCATCTCCAGCGCGCCTCCACTCCGAGGTCGTCTACGGAGAGCGGAAGAACGTTACACCTTCGAAGATTTGGCCCTTCCAAATAAAAGTATTTCGCCTCTCCTTGCCTCCAGAAAGAGGATCCTCCTTTCCCGATTGTATAGCCCTCTTTTCTAGTGTCCGACTCTTCCCGTAGTGTCGGGCGAATGGTCGAAAGTCTCCTGTGCCTCCATGCCGGTTATGTAGCAGCAAAAGTTGATGGGGCCTCTCCCCTTTAAGGCCTAGACGAGCCTATGCAAAGGTTCGGACGATTGAGTCATGGCAAGTCGAGTGACAATGCCGCTTCGACGATGCTTATATTTTCGAACGGCTCTCACACGTGCGATAAGGAACAGCTATGATGCATGAACAGGTCGAATTACTCGAGACTTAATGAAGTCTGCCCTCCAATCGGCGTTATCCACTGACCGTTACCGCACATTAAAGGTGCAGCGGGCGCTACCTAGGTATGCGGGCAGTCGTGCTTCGAGCTTCGGACCCATGAACGGCTGCACGCACCTCAGCTTTATCTACGCTTTTTAACGAATCACGGCAGTCGAAACTGCGGCGCCGGCATGGTTTCCAGCGTTAGGCTCGTGGAGGCAACCATCCATGGAGGGGCAGATCTGGAGGCTAACACTTAAGCTGCGTTTTGGCGGGGTCATACATGCCTGTCGTATGTCGAGAGGTGGGCACAAATTTCATTCTTTTCCTATGCCGATGGCACGTTTGATTGTGACAGCCGATAGCGCTCCAGTAGTACGTGCATCTGGCAGGTTCCGAGGATATAGATCTTTGGGCGCACAGATCTTTCACCTCAATATAGCTGAGCATTGGGGTTTGCGAATGCTGGTTCGGATTCGAGGTATACCTTAAGCAGCTTGATGCACCCCGGCAAAGGGAGATAAGGCACGCTCTGCTGCCGGTAATTCCTTCTTGGGCCCTAAGGGTGGTCCACAGTTGAAACAGCTTGTGATGCAGAGAGCGTAACATGCTAAGCGGAGGCTCTAGATCGTCGTTAAGTTTAACGCTTGGAGCGTTGTCGCTAACATTACTATTGCCCCTCAAGCTCTCCGTGTTCAAAAACCCTCTCCCACTTCCTATCCTCTCTCTTCTCTCCATTACCGAAGCGATATCGAGGCAATCCTGCGAGGCTCCTTTGATTGCAAATCCGTGTAAGTCTTTATTCTCCCGAGTCGCTTCATCCTTTCCACCGTGCCAATGCAGCTCCAAGCGACCGTTGTCGCCTAACGTTGGAGGCGTTGCGGGGAGTTCGAGGGCTTTTCCTTCACCTCGCCCTTATCAGTCCGTTGCTTTGCTTCTCTCCGTGCACCACACAGAATCCAGACAGGCGCCATACATCATCCAGCGTCAATATTCTGGGGGCGCCCAGAGCCAAATTCCACAAGTGGCTGCGTGCTGTCTATGTTTCTGCGTGCGGAGCGTGCGTGCCGATTATCGGACAGCTGCCACCACCATCGAACATTGCGCGGAGCTGCCCGAATTCTTCCCTTCGCTCTTAATTCACTCACCACAACACATCACCGCCACAACCTTGCCACTTTCTCTGTTGGCTGTTAAGGCTTCGATACTAATAAAAGCACCGTTTTAGGCAGGAGCCATTGCCAGTAACACTCAAACCACGCCCACCACCTCAGCAGTATCAGATTTCGTGTGGAGAGAGGTCGGCTGTACGCCCAAAGAATGGGTCGGGTCTCGTTCGCGGAGGATACAAAAATAACTGAGATTGAGGAAGAGCACACCTACGTCCCATACGAGTACCAAAATACTCCAGAGAACCGGTCATGGGCCGGGGCTCTGCCGCTCAAGCAGGGCTTGTACGACCCGGAGCTTGAGAAGGATGCCTGTGGTGTGGGTTTCGCCGCGTATGTCACACGATCCTTCAGCGAACAGCCGATTAATAGGATGCGCTGACTGTTGAGATAGCAACATCAAGGGCGTGGCGAGCCACAAGATCATCAGGGATGGTAAGTGAAATCTCATTCGATGGAGACTTCCTTTCACTGACGGTCTCAATTCTCAGCCAAGAACCTTCTCTGTAACATGACCCATAGGGGTGCCGTGGGTTCAGATGCACGAGATGGCGATGGCGCAGGTGTCATGACCTCGATCCCCCACAAGTTCTTCGTAAAGAACTTCGAGCGAGAACAAGATTACAAGCTACCGCCACATGGACAGTACGCTGTGGGAAACCTGTTCTTCAAGCCTGACACAGACATCCTAAAGGAGACGGTCACAAAGTTTGAGGAGGTTGCCGATGAACTTGGTCTGCGTGTGCTTGGTTGGCGAGAAGTACCTCGTGATTCAACACTGCTGGGACCGGCTGCACTTTCGAGAGAGCCTATCATCTTACAACCATTTGTCGTTTTGAAAGATGCCTATGGCGATGGGCGGGAACCGAAGGAATCCTTCCAAGACGAGTTCGATGAAAGTCAATTCGAGAAACAGCTCTACGTCCTGAGGAAGCGAGCTACGCATGTGATTGGGTTGCACAACTGGTTCTATTTGTGCTCGCTGAGCAACAAGAACATTGTGTACAAGGGGCAGCTGGCTCCGGTGCAGGTTTATGACTATTACTATGATCTAGTCTCAATCGACTACGAGGCTCATTTTGCTTTAGTCCACTCGCGTTTCTCGACAAACACTTTTCCCAGCTGGGACCGAGCGCAACCATTGCGATGGGCGGCTCACAATGGCGAGATAAACACGTTGCGTGGAAACAAGAACTGGATGAGGGCCCGTGAAGGTGTGCTGAAGTCTAGCTTCTTTGGCGATCAGCTCGACCTCCTTTATCCTATTATCGAGGATGGAGGGTCCGATTCCGCTGCCTTTGATAATGTTCTTGAACTGCTCGTTGTCAACGGTGTCCTCTCACTGCCGGAAGCCGTCATGATCATGGTTCCTGAAGCTTGGCAAGGCAATACTGCGATGGATCCTGCAAAGCAAGCATTCTACGAATGGGCTGCCTGTATGATGGAGCCTTGGGACGGACCAGCTTTGTTCACCTTCTCAGATGGCAGGTACTGCGGTGCCACACTCGATCGGAATGGACTTCGTCCTTGCAGATACTACATTACGGACGACGACCGCATAGTCTGCGCTTCGGAAGTCGGCACCATTGCGATAGACCCGGAACGGATTGTACAAAAAGGACGGTTGCAGCCAGGAAAGATGTTGCTCGTGGACACGAAAGCAGGAAGAATCGTCACAGATGCCGAGCTAAAACAGACAGTGGCAAGCCGTCATGACTTTCGAGGATGGATTGAGAAAGAGCTTTTAACCCTGCCAAACGTATACAGCGAGCTTGAGTCCAAAGGAACAGACCTCGGATATAGCCTCACTGATAGCACAATCCAGGAGGACCCCCTGCTAAAGGCGTTCGGCTACTCCTTCGAACAAGTCAGCCTCCTCCTCGGACCGATGGCCGCTGATTCCAAGGAAGCTTTGGGCTCCATGGGTAACGACGCTCCTCTGGCATGCCTCGCTCAGCAACCACGTATGCTGTACGAATACTTCCGACAACTTTTCGCGCAGGTCACAAACCCTCCCATCGACCCGATTCGAGAAGCGATCGTCATGTCACTCGAAGCGTATGTTGGTCCTCAGGGTAACTTGCTAGATATGGAGCAGAAGCAATGTGCTCGCCTCATGCTTCCATCGCCAGTTCTGTCGATGGAGGAGTTCAACGCATTGAAAAACATTGAGACCGTGAACCATGACTGGACTGTCAGAGTCATCGATATCACATATTCTAAGGAGGAAGGCATACAAGGCTATATCGATGCTCTCGACATGATCTGTGACGCAGCCACTAAAGCTATCGAAGATGGCGTCAAGATCATCATTTTGTCTGACCGGGCAACTTCGGCGGAACGCGTTGCAGTTTCAGCCCTTCTGAGTACTGGCATGGTTCATCACCACCTTGTCAGGAACAGATGGCGGTCACTCACTGCGCTTGTCGTTGAAACTGCGGAAGCTCGTGAAGTCCACCATATGTGTGTACTTGTCGGTTACGGAGCGGATGCAATTTGCCCATATCTAGCCATGGAGTGTATCCTGAAGATGGACCGTCAAGGCCTTATCCGCAAGAAACTGAATCCACACCAGCTCATCGACAACTACAAGCATTCGTGTGACGGTGGCATCCTCAAGGTTATGAGTAAAATGGGTATCTCAACAATCCAAAGCTATAAAGGCGCTCAGATCTTCGAAGCATTGGGCATAGACGACTCTGTAGTCGACAGATGCTTCACTGGTACCGCTACACGGATAAAGGGAATGACTTTTGAGCTCATCGCTGAGGACGCCTTTGCGTTGCATGAGAAGGGCTATCCCTCGCGTCCTATAGTTGAGGTACCTGGCTTGGCCGAGACAGGAGAATATCATTGGCGAGATGGCGGCGAACCCCACGTCAACGATCCGGTTTCCATTGCCAATATCCAGGACGCCGTCCGCACCAAGAACGATAAATCATACGAGGCTTACTCTAAAGCCGAGTATGACCAAATCAAGCACTGCACGCTGCGCGGCATGCTCGACTTTGACTTTGAAGAGAGGAACCCTGTACCGATCGATCAGGTTGAGCCTTGGACAGAAATTGTCCGCCGTTTCGTCACAGGTGCCATGTCCTACGGTTCGATATCCATGGAGTCACATTCTACCTTGGCTGTAGCGATGAACAGGTTGGGAGGCAAATCAAATACTGGTGAAGGTGGTGAAGATCCCGAACGGAGCGTGAAGCTTGACAATGGCGATAGTATGCGCTCGGCTATCAAGCAAGTGGCTTCAGGAAGATTTGGCGTCATCAGTAACTATCTTGCGGATGCCGACGAGCTCCAGATCAAAATGGCTCAAGGTGCCAAGCCCGGTGAAGGCGGTGAGCTGCCTGGCCACAAGGTATCTGGACCAATTGCCAGAACTAGACATTCCACGCCAGGTGTTGGTTTGATCTCGCCTCCACCTCACCACGACATATACTCTATTGAAGATCTCAAACAGCTTATATACGACCTCAAGTGCTCAAATCCCCGAGCACGTATATCCGTCAAGCTTGTTTCCGAAACTGGAGTTGGTATCGTCGCATCTGGTGTAGCCAAAGCCAAGGCAGACCATATCCTCATATCCGGCCACGATGGCGGTACCGGTGCTTCTCGATGGACTGGAATCAAATACGCTGGTCTGCCCTGGGAACTTGGTCTTGCTGAGACTCATCAAACGCTCGTCCTCAACGATCTTCGTGGACGTGTCATAGTGCAGACAGATGGTCAAATCCGGACTGGACGTGATGTGGCAATCGCCTGTTTGCTAGGAGCGGAGGAATGGGGCTTCGCTACAACGCCTCTGATCGCCATGGGGTGCATCATTATGCGGAAATGCCATTTTTAAGCGACCCTCTGCCCTTTACGCGTTAGAAAACTGCTAACTGTCACCGCAGAAACACTTGTCCAGTTGGTATCGCCACACAAGACCCAGAGCTCCGCAAAAAGTTCCAGGGGACCGCCGAGCATGTTATCAATTTCTTCTACTATGTTTCCAACGAGCTCCGAGCCATCATGGCTAAGCTTGGCTTCCGTACCGTTAATGAGATGGTGGGGCACTCCGAGCTATTACGGGTTCGTGAAGATCTCCGGACCTCCAAGACCGAGAACATCGACCTGTCTCTCATTCTCACTCCTGCACATTCTCTTCGTCCGGGGGTCGCCACGTACAACGTACGCAAGCAGGACCATAAGTTGCATACTCGCCTCGACAACAAACTCATCGCCGAATCCGAGCTGGCACTGGAAAAAGGCCTTCCTACAAGAATTGAGACTGACATAGTCAACACCGACCGGGCCCTCGGTGCAACACTTTCTTACCACATCAGTCGTAGATATGGTGAAGTTGGCTTGCCGCAAGACACTATCCATGCGAACATCAGAGGATCGGCTGGTCAGTCATTCGGTGCATTCCTAGCTCCAGGTGTTACGCTAGAGCTTGAGGGTGACTCGAACGACTATGTCGGCAAAGGTCTGTCTGGTGGACGTCTCATCATCTACCCACCTCGTGCAGCTGTTTTCAAAGCCGAAGAGAATGTCCTCATAGGCAACGTCTGTCTTTACGGAGCCACAAGCGGTAGCTGCTTCTTCCGTGGCACAGCTGCAGAACGTTTTGCTGTTCGGAACTCAGGTGCTACGGCCGTTGTCGAAGGTGTCGGTGATCATGGCTGCGAGTACATGACTGGCGGTCGTGTTCTTATCCTCGGTGATACTGGACGAAATTTCGCAGCCGGCATGTCTGGTGGTATCGCTTACGTCCTGGATATGCATCATAACTTCGAGAGCAAAGTCAATCAAGAAATGGTGGAGCTATCCGGCTTAGAAGATCCTACAGAAATCGCCTATGTCCGTGGCTTAATTGAAGACCATCATCACTACACCGGTTCTGAATTGGCTGCACGTATCTTGCTTGACTTCAGCCGCGCACTACCAAGATTCGTCAAGGTTCTCCCTGTCGATTACAAGAGGGTCCTACAAGAGGAAGCCAAGAAAGCAGCTGACGCCAAGAAGGCCGAGTATCCTCTTCCAATTCTTCCTGGCACAGCCGTACGTAATACACACGAAGAGTCACGTGATCGGCAGCACGAGAAAGAGGCCAAGGAGCAGAAGAAGAAGGATATGCTCGATATTGAGGAGAGTGTGGGTGATGCAAAGGCAGAGAAAAAACGGTCCGCTTTGGTCCTGGACAAGACACGAGGTTTCATGAAGTACAAGCGTCGTGCGGAGAAGTATCGCGACCCTAGGACAAGAACGCGTGACTGGCAAGAGCTGTCTAACCGATTGAACGAGGATGAGCTCAAGTACCAGGCAGCTCGCTGTATGGATTGCGGTGTACCATTTTGCCAATCCGATACTGGTTGTCCGATCAGTAACATCATCCCAAAGTGGAACGAGTTGGTCTTCCAGAATCAGTGGCGAGACGCGCTGAACAGGCTCCTCATGACGAATAACTTCCCGGAATTCACTGGTCGTGTCTGCCCTGCCCCCTGTGAAGGTGCTTGTGTGCTTGGTATCAATGAAGACCCTGTCGGCATCAAATCCATTGAGTGCGCTATTATCGATCGAGGATTTGAGATGGGATGGATGGTCCCAACACCGCCGAAGTCCCGTTCAGGCAAGACGGTTGCTATCATTGGCTCTGGTCCTGCCGGCCTTGCCTGTGCTGACCAGCTGAACAAGTGCGGTCACAAAGTCACTGTCTATGAGCGCTCCGACCGTGTCGGTGGTCTTTTGATGTACGGCATTCCGAATATGAAGCTAGACAAGAACGTGGTCCAACGTCGCGTTGACTTCATGGGAGCTGAAGGCGTGGAGTACGTGACTGGTTGTCATGTAGGAGATGAAGGAGGTGATACCACTCTGGAGTCGTTACGCTCGCAGTATGATGCTGTTGTCATTGCTACCGGCGCAACTGTAGCGCGCGACTTGCCAATTCCCAACCGCAACCTTGAAGGTATCCATTTCGCGATGCAATTCCTTCACAAGAACACGAAGTCCCTACTTGACTCTAGTCTTTCGGACGGAGAGTACATCTCTGCAAAGGACAAGCATGTTGTTGTCATTGGTGGAGGTGACACTGGAAATGACTGCATCGGTACCTCTGTGCGACATGGTGCC
Organism: Lichenothelia convexa; assembly: GCA_021030975.1. NCBI lineage: Eukaryota > Fungi > Ascomycota > Dothideomycetes > Lichenotheliales > Lichenotheliaceae > Lichenothelia > Lichenothelia convexa. The sequence continues at coordinate 37,854 of JAGFMK010000175.1, read as the reverse complement.
AAGAGCGTCACCAACTTTGAACTTCTGCCCCAACCACCACCAGAGCGCGCCCGTGACAACCCTTGGCCGCAGTGGCCCCGTATCTACCGCGTTGACTACGGCCATGTGGAAGTCAAGACCCATATGGGCAAAGATCCCCGTGAGTATTGTGTCATGTCCAAAGATTTTGTCGATGACGACAATGGCAATGTCAAGGGCATCAACACCGTTCGCGTTGAGTGGACCAAGTCAGCGTCTGGAGGATGGGACATGAAGCAAGTCGAAGGCAGCGAGCAGTTCTTCCCTGCTGATTTGGTGCTTTTGTCAATGGGTTTCTTGGGACCGGAAGATAGGGCTTTGGGCGGTATCATTGAGAAGGACGCAAGGAAGAACATCAAGACGCCCCCAGGACAATACAGCACAAATATGTCCGGTGTGTTTGCTGCAGGCGACTGCAGGAGAGGGCAGTCTTTGATTGTCTGGTGAGTTTGCCTCTGACAATCTGTTGCATTGCAAGTACTGACAAATTGATAGGGGAATTAATGAAGGCCGAATGGCGGCTCGCGACGTTGACTCCTACCTTACCGGCAAGGGAACCGTACTGCCAGTCACCGGTGGCATTGTCAAACGACCACCCTATGAGACTCTCCACAAGGCGAACGGTGTCCCTAAGGAGCAGCTTGTCGCCGCGGCAGCATGAATGTGCAGGTTCTTTGACACTAGTTAGATTTCCGGCGACGATCTCACGAACGATACCGCCGTTTTATGAAAGCGTTAGAGGCGGTCATACAGATGATGAGAAGGGTGGAAAAGATGTACGATGATCTCTCGAGGCGTGAAGACCATGGATTTTTTCATGGCTTGTATTAGCGGGGTTTGCTTGCGTTTCTCTGATCGATCTCTCACGACTTGTCGATCTTGCATGCTGGGCACGACATTTGCTACGGATTTCTGCGGCGGTTTCAGCGAGTCAAAACAGCGATGTTCTACAATAGTCCTTTCTTGTACATGGTTCACTACCATGGTAGATACAATACATGCACGAGCTTTCTATGGGGTGCTCCAGAGTGTATTTACGGTAATACTTCCGGCTACTTCTTTTTGCTAGGTCTGATAGTGGAAGGCATCAAAACCTCAACTAAATACCTACCTTATACTCAATCCGCATCTCAGTGTTGGTGTGGCTTAGAGCATCAGCCACTGACGACGTGACGTCTGGCTGAGAATTGTTACGGTGAAGGTCGTCGAGCAAGGGCATTTCTCTCTGCGAACACAGATCGCTGTCCCAAATCCTCGATGCATCAAGTTAGGCAATAACCTTGTATCATCACTATTAGCGTGTTGGTATGGTTGTTTAGCATCTCAGCTCGACCTTATTGAAGTAATCCACTTCCTCCTTACTGCGTCTTGCCCATCGGGCGCTTTGGAGGACCCTGAAAAAGGATGGTCGAACATCCCGGAACCGTTTCCACACCAGACTCAGGCCCGTCAGAAGCTCCTCCACATCTCCCTCCCGGCTGGCAAGTATTCACACTCAACTACTCTTGGAAGCGAATTGCAAAGAGCTAACGTCAGCTCCATACAGGATTGCACAGTGGGACAGCTCGTAAGCGTTCCCGAATCCTCCTTATCCCCTCACCCTAAAGTGCCAACTGTCCCACTTCATATCTCTCAGGTTTTCGCTAAGAAGCACATCAAAGGTCTCGGAAATATTACTACGTGGCCTTAGCAACCAGCGAATCAACGTGGGATATCCCAACACAACCCGCACCAGGCGCACCTACGCCTTCACAACCGGAAGATCGGTATCAACCGCCTCCTTCGAACGGTCACACCATGTCGACCGGAAATGGTGGGCAACATGAGAATGGTGGTATTACACGAGGGCCGGACGGGAACGCGACGTATGCGCCTGATGGGAAGACGGAGGACAGAGGATTAGGGGTATGTTGTTGCTTATCTCTAGATTTCCACTTTACACCTCTTTGCTTTCCTTACGAACCTGCTTCTGCTGCGGGTGTATAACAAGTTTGATATCCGAGACTGACGATGCAATTCCGCTAGGGCATGGCATTCAATATGCTATCCGGTCAGCATGGCAAACAGGGCCAGCAGCAAGGCGGTCTTGGCGGTCTCGCACAACAATTCCTTGGCGGTAGTGGATCGCATGGTGGATCGTCATCAGCGCATGGTGGAGCTGCAGGTTTAGCTCAACAGTTTCTCGGTGGAGGAGGGCATGGTGGATCTTCCTCGTCGTCTGGCGGAGCTGGAGGTCTAGTCGGACAACTTGCTGGGAGCTTGTTGGGCGGTAACAAGCCTCATGGGCAGGCTTCGCAGCAGCATGGCTCGACTGCTTCGGGAGGACACCAATCTAGTGGAGGGTTGCTTGGTGGATTGTTAGGAGGTCAGGGATCTGTAGGCACCCAGCACTTATCCCTTCCGCCCATCCGCAAGTTACTAGGTGGTTGGCTAATGGCTTGTGACACAATAGCATCAGCAAAGCCAAAATTACGGCTATAATTCCTCGGGCAGTCACTCAACCTCCACAGGCGGCTACTCCGGCTCGGCACCACCCACGCAGTATCAACCGTCCGCTCATTCAACGGGCTCAACACCCTCTCAATATGGTGGTGCAGCTGCAGGACAGTATCAGCCAGCAGGCCAACCGCAACATCAGCCCAGCTACGGTACTCCTGGTGTCGGCTCCCAGTCAGGCGGTTACGGAGCCGCGAGCCCAGCCGCTGGATACGGAAGCACTCCGTCATATGGCGGCCAACAAGGATCGACCGGCTACGGACAGCCGCAGCATGGTCAAACCGGCGGATACGGACAACAGCCGCAGCATCAGCAGAGCGGTTACGGTGCACCACAGAGTGGATATGGATCGCAACAACCTGGGTCCGGCGCTCCGCACTCTGGTAGTTACGGCGCCAGTCAGCAAGGCAGTTATGGTGGCCAGCAAGGGAGCTACGGCCAGCAAGCCGCTTACGGTGATCAGCATGGTGGTGCCCCAACGCATCAGCAACAACAGCAAGGAGGTTACGGACAGCAAGGTGCCTATGGACAACAGAGTCATGGCCAGCCGCCGCAGCAGCAGTATGGCGGTCAGCAGGGTGGAGGTTATGGGCAGCAGCAACCGCAACCACCGGCGTGGCGGTAATCGGATAGGGCTGGTTAAGGGGATAGCGGAAGCGGTTGGATGAGACTTTACGGGCAAATTGCTATGAGGTAATGGAGTTGGTTGAGAAATGCAAATAGGCAATATACTGACTCTGGGCTTTTACTTAGACGGACTTCTACTGTAGCTATATAAACTCCACAAATTACGGCTTGATATGCGCACTGGTGTGTTTAGGATCAAGGTTGGACTTCGCTCGAGAATTGGTATGAAAAATCACCGCTAGGTTTTCGTCTCAACGATTCTTCGATGTCCTTCCGACGTTCTCACCGCCCACTACACGCTCGAAGATATACATATATGTACGGAGACTGTCTGTGTGCGGTATACACCCTAAAGAGGGGTTCCGGAGCAGAAAAGTATAACTTGAGTGTACGGGCAACCCCCATGAGCTCCGATATATCTTCCAAACATATAATATTTTACCTCGGACCTAGCCGTATTCTGTTTTGCACCGACCCGCGGCCGGTGAAGATGGGAAACAGAGTTGCCTGGTTGAAGATAGGGGGCTTGAAAAGGGTAGTGGACGCTATTGATCTTTAAGCACGCTTACACCCTCTTCTTTGATATACTATAGCATCAGTATTTAATTGAAGTACGCAAGGATGGGACAAAATAGCTATTGTAATAAATGCTACGGTTCTGTGAGGTGGACTAGGTAGAAGGTCGGTGGGGTTGCCCTTAGGGCATGAACCCTAGGGCTACCGGTTGGCAAACAACGTGATAAGGGCAAAACATAGGACACTTTCAGCGTCTTTGGGCTTACTCTAGCCAATGACAAAACGTATAGCCCGATGCGGGGGTCGAACCCGCAACCTTAAGATCTTCTCTATAGATATATTACATCTAATGATAAGAGTCTTACGCTCTACCGATTGAGCTAACCGGGCGCCGTATTAAGCTTCTAGCCGGGTAAACTGTCGATGTTTCAAATATATAAAGTAGATATGGTAAAGTATAGAATACTATTATAAATTAACGAAAATTAGATTAATACTACCTTATACTATAACTTTATCTAAATATATCTACTGGGTAGTAGTAGATATAGCTAACTGGGCTAATTTTAAGCTAAATATATAATTTTAGATCGATATCTTTTTATTCTAGTTCGCGCTCTCTCTTAGCGATATTAGGTTTGTATTACTAGAGAAAGCGGCAAGTACAACTGGTTATTACTGCCTTAAGTCTATTGAATTTAGTATAAGTATGTCTACTAGGTGATAGTGTCTATAACTCAAAGTATGACTGGAAGAAAACCGCCACGTTCTAATTAGCACAGGGGCTTGCGGCAGCCTCCGACTACGTCCAGCCTCCACCCCGTTCCCATCAACCGGCACATGGTATTCATGTAGGAGATCATTTAGTGGGGAATATCTCTTTCGCCTGAAACTTGTGATTTATCTATATCCGATATTCAGTTGACAAAATTGTGTAGGTTGTGACCCCAGAAGCAGTTCCTAGTAGCATATCATTAACTACCAAAGACTGCCACTTTATTGCACTACCTTTATAGAAGGACTTGTTCAGTCAGGAGTTATCTAAGAGCAACGCAGTCAAAGTGTTAGGGTTGCCCCGGTGTTATAGGGAGCAGAAGAAACAGACTAACTGGTCGGTCGAGAAAATGTTCTAGGGTAAGCGGTGGAGTTGAGAAATATTGTTATCATGCGGGCGACCGCCTGAGGCCACAACCACAATGTATAATATGGATGGTCATGAAATCATGGGATGCACCTGCAGTCACAGTCCTCCCTTAATCCGAGGGCTATACTTCGACATCTTTTTGAATATCTGCAGGCCGGTGAAGAGCAGAGCTATGCTCAATGGCTGAGGAACGGAGGTCCGGCAGCACACCTCGAGAAGTTCATCATGGACGTCGTCGAAACGTGCCACATAATGCGGGATATTTGCGCAACAAGAAAATTCCAGGATAAAGAAGCCGTTGCTTGAGTGCAAGACAACGGTGCCGCGATATACCGCAGTAAATATGGCTGAGATATGGGCATCATTGCCAGTGAAACGGACGAAAACTATGTCGAGCTTTATGTCGGCCAAGGCCACATACGCGTCCGGGTCAAGGAGCATCTCACTTGATATCGAGTCAAGGGGAGCCTGCACTACTCGGTCCTGAGGACGTGCGGCCGCAAGGCCCACTACGTGGTCCTCGGAAAGTCAGACCATACAGCGTGCGAACAGGATGACTGGAAATCATTTTGGACAGACTTGTACTGGGGCTCTCCTTGTGATATTTTACTCCGCAAGGCGAATGCATGTGCAAGTGAAGAGAAAACTTGAAGTGATATATAACGACCGAGCAACCGGATCAGTATACGGGGAACCGCCCTAGAACCTCATGGTATAGCGATGCTAAAGCCAAGGCCTGAGTAGTGTTGCCCCGAAAATGTTGACGCCTTTTCTCATGCAGCATGCAAGGACGCAACATGGGAGGGAGCCCGTTGCATCTCCCTTGCGTGTCTATGCGACACAGGACTAGACTCGATCCACATACTAGTGTTCACAGTAGGGGAAAACGCCCATACTGGAACTGGTAACGGGAGCTCCCCTCGCAATATTGTATTTCGTACGGCGAACGAATGCGTAAATAGGGTGGTCTCTAAAGCGAGATAGAAACACCTGGGTCCTGAGAAACATATCAGTATACAGGAGGCCGCCTGAGCACCTGATGGCATAGCGATGCTAAAGCGGTCGCACGAATAAGTTCTCCCGATGGTTCTCTTACGCGTAGAACCGCTGCAGGCAAGCCAGCTCTGTAAGAACTGAGAAGATTTCACGTCCTACCTAGTTCATGATCAAGAACATTACGACGGGGGAGCCTGGGATTCATTTATCCTGATACATTAACTGGCTGATGCAGACATTAACGCCGGTGCCGAATCTTCTCGCAGGACCGCCAATAGTTTTGTTCACCTCGATACTTTGACTGGCCGACAGAAATATTACTCGTTCGGCAAAGCTGGGGACAGACGCTGCAGCCATATTGCTCGGGAGAAGCCCCGACTCATGTCACCCAGCTCGACGGTCATCAACAATTCAGCACATTCTCATCTCTTACTCATTGAACCGCTGCAGAGAGATGCTAGCCAGCGAGCCTGCAGAACGTAAGCACTCGTCGATCTTCCAATCTTAATAGAATCAAATATAATCCCGCAGGAACGGCAAAAGTAGTAGGGCACCATATCCATTACGATATTTGCATAGTCAACTCCACAGTGCTGCCAGCGACAAGGGGAAGAGACTTCCTAACATCCCCGTGGCTCGGTCAAATGTCTTAAGAGCTCCAGGCGTGCCCTGTCACATCTCAAAACCTTTGACGGTCCCCACACAATGCTGAACCCCCCAGAAGTCGAGCCATTCGTTGCAATATCGCGGCGCAGGTCGAATCTATCCCAAACTCCCAGCCCTGCCCCATCCCACGTCAAGCCACCGGCGGTCCCCAGAAGATGCCGAACCTCCCAAAAGTCAAGCACGTCCTTTGTATTTGCTTTGCACGTGCCTGCCTCTCGCTGCCCACTCCTACCTTATCTACCCCTAAAGGCCCACCCGGCTACCTCTGCAGGTATTATCGCCCAGGACAACGTTCTCCAATTTGGCAATATCTCTTACCAAGTCATCCGTGTTGCAGTTGTTCTAGCTCAGAGTCTTGGCGAAGTGTACCGTTTCGAACACATTTCAAGGACCTTTTACTTCGTACGCATTTTCCGGACCATAGCGTAGAGATATTTTTCCAGCACCATGCAAAGATATCGTTTGTCTCATGAAATGGTATCATACAGCTCTCTCGAAAACTCCAAGACCAGCTTATGGAGGCTACTTTCCATTCTCAATCCATTTAAGCCCCCAAGTACGAGATAACCATTGCACCATAAATAATGCAGCGCCATAATATTGGCAGTCCCAACGATCAGCGGAGCTCACAGAACTCCAAGCTCCCAACAAACTCCATCAAAAACCATTCCGTTCAAGACACCTTCCATCCGTCCCTTCCATTCCCCACACCGTCCCAGAACCAAACCCTACAACGCCAAACAACCAAGCTAATCCCTCAATTAAACTCCTCATCCCGTCCATTCCAGTCCTCATCCCCACTAACCTCCTCATCCAAGAAGTCCCCCTCCGAGAACTGATTCTCCGTCGGTCGCAGATTATCAATTCGTACATCAACTACCTCGCACATGCCTTGGAGGAACAGCTTTTCCTTCGGTATGATTACTTGTACAATTCCCTTGCCAGCTGAGCCGCGGCTTCGGCGTGTTGATGAAGACGGGGAGGTGTGGGAGGTGCTTGGATTATTGTCAGCATCAGTGTCAGTGTTGCTGTCGGAATCTGTATCGGTGTCGGTTGTTTCTTTGTAGCTTTTGCGTGCACGTGCGCCATTGCGTTTGCTGCGGCGCTGAGAGACTTGAGCGAGTGGGACATCATCGCTGTCCGTATGTTCGGCTGTGGCATTGCGATGCAATCTTTGGATGAGAGGGACGTCGCTATCTGCTTCGTTGTCAGAGTTCGTGATGCCGTTCGAAACTTTCAACCCGGAGCCCCGATGTGCCGTAGTCGATGCGGAAGAGACACCATTACTCATGCCATTCGCTTGCTTCCACTCCCTAAATGCGCGAAGTGACTGCAAATGCGGGTTAGGTGGCGCTGACTTCCGAAGGAAGACCCTCTCCAATTGTCCAATCCATTCGTCTCTAAAACCTGCCCTATCCCGCCAGCTGATATTCAGAATTACCTTCAGCGTAAGTCTTCTCAAATCAGGAAGCTCCTTGGCGGAATGTATGAGCGAAGCAAAGAACGTCTTGGCGGCCTCCGAAGTCCATTTCCTCAGATGCACCATCTCAATAATTTGGAGCTTGGATGGCCATGTGGGGACTTCATCCTCTTCAAGAAGTGATTCGTATTTTGGATCAGAATCGAGACGGATGGCATGTGAGCTGTAGTAGTTGAGATCCATCCGGAAAACCTCAAGCTGTGGACACGATGATTTCAAGCCTGGCAGGAAAGCAATGTCCAATGACTGGTTGTGATTGAGAACCAGTACCCTTAGTTGTGCGCCCTTGGTGGCCAGAAAAATCTGCAAGGCTTCGGAATCCAGGGCCGGACAGTTGATGAGACTGAGGCTGGTAAGATTTTCTGGCAGTAAAGCAAAGAGTTCCTCCTTAAGAATCGAACAGCTCTCGAAGACTAGTGCTCTGAGTTCGGGCAACGGAGTGATGGCGCGAGCTAACCAACCCGCCAATGTTCGGGTTACCCCTGACATGTCTGTTTGCCCTTGAAGGCTCTGCGGCGGTGTCCGTGGCGCAGGAACATTGGTGACAATGAGCTTCTGGAGAGTTTGAAATGGAGCATATTCGTAGGCCCGCTGCCACCAAGCGTAGGATGGGTTGCAAAATCTGGCGTTGCACGTCCAGCTCTTGAGACGGATCCCCGCCTGCTCTAAAGCTTGTGGCAAAGTTGGTGGGTAAGTCCATCTTACTTCTGTGCCCACCTGACGGTAGGGAGGACGATCGGCGTGATAATAGATCTCCAATTCGGAGAGTAGAGGCAGCTTTGAAACCAGATCATTCAGGTCGAAGAGGCCCATGCCCGGAGCCGTATACGCCAACGTCCGCCACAGGTCCAATTCTAATTTCCTAACCTTGGCGTTGTAGTTACAGAAACGTTTCTCAGACGGCAAATTCAACAGCTCTAGAAAGTAGTGTGGCTTGTCGAGGCCTAGAAGGGGAGGACAGCGGTAGAATGCGGTGAGAGCAGGTTCCGCAAAGGCTCGACATGTTCGTGCCGCGTTGATAAGCCAGACAATAGATGGGTTTGGTTGGAAATTTTCGTCATGGAAGGGGTAGGACGCGAATGTGAAGATTTGGACTAGTAACTCGTACGGCAATGACTGCCAGTCAGGTATGACATTATCGCTGAGGATGGTCTGTCGAGGAGGTTTCTTTGGTGCAGGTTTGCTGCTGCCTGCAACACATGTAAGCGGTTGCAGGCTTCAGCATCACCTGCGCGACGACCTACCAGGCCGCTTCCGTTTGACTGCAGGTTTGCGCTGCGGCTGCCGTCGCTTGCTTCGTTTCTCTAAGGCCTTGTGGCGGGCTGCGGCTTTGGGTGCAGGAATCGGCGCGACCTGGGAGCGCCGTGTAACTCTCGACGATGGTTCTTCGTATGTCAACTCATCGTCCGACTCCTGGCTTGCTTCGTCGCCCGACTCATGGCTTGCTTCGTCACCCGACTCATGGCTTGCTTCGTCGCCCGACCCATGGCTTGCTTCAGCGCTGGATTCCCTGTAAGAAACGCGGGGCCGTTTTCTAGCTGGCCGTGCAGGAGGAGCCACGGTTCGTCGAAGGCTGACCATTCTAGCAAACTGATGAAGCGAAACTCGATTACCGGAGGCGCATTTGTGAAGAGTTTGCGGTGCGCGTAGATAAGTGAGTTAGGTGAATGGATGGGTAGGCAGCACGAACACAACAAGAGATCTAGATATTGTATGCAAGTCATTCACCCCGCAATCGATAACGTCTCTAGCAGGACCCTGTGGCTCAGGGCTAGTGTGGCTCCACCGTTAGCCACGTGATATGAGTACCACCCACTCAGTCGGGCACTTTGTTCCTCTCGAATGAGATACTTCATCGCAACTTCTCTGGAATCAGTGGATTCGTACCAGTACTTAATATCTTATAGTCTCGTCCACCCTTTACCGCCCACGCCCCCTTAGGCTTATCGCTCGCTTGTCCTTGGCATTATTCATATAGTCATTCCTAGTTTTTTAGATTAACTCATTAAGGTTTCCTCAAGTCAATTGCAAGAAGTAGGTTCAGTATCCGAGGCTCGGACGTAGCTCTACCTTGTTTTGAATTTCAAAAGATCCAAGCATTGGAAAAGAGATAGTCTCACCACCCTTCTCTTCCCCTGTAGCGGCCGTTTGCAAGGCAACAACAGAAGCATTAGAAGCGAATCTGAGCAGACGGCGACCTTGTCTTTACCATACTTCGCAACCTGTGATGTATCGCGCACCGGCCAAGGCATTATGAGTCGCGAGACAACGTGTGTGATGTTACGATGAAAGCTCTGAAGGTCGCCTCGTAATATAATGCAGAATAGATAGCAGACAGACTCACCAACACATTATATACAATGTTCTAGCTTAAGATAGTTTTAGCTCGTGTTACGATCATGATACGGGCGTCCGCCGAAGACTGTGATCGGATCACGATGTATAGATAATTGTCCAGTACTAATGATGCCTCGCCTGGCACTTGCATCAGTATGAATCTACGCATGCTCCATGCTGTTAAAGAAAAGAATGCTCTGAAACATCAAGTCTCATGGTCGCTAGACCTTTAAAAGTGGGTATCTAGTTCATGCTCAAGCTCGCAGCCAATACAGTATCATGATCACAGAACCCCATCATTCCCCATACTCCACTCCTCCCCACTCCGACTACCCATCCCTCCGCTTGCCACGCTTACCGTCTGCCTCGCCGCCCACCCCCAAATCGTCTCACTAGCCTTCCTCGTCGTCGCCGCAACCGACGACCGCACAGCACTCCTAAAGGCCTCATACTCCAGGCCCGCAGTATCATAATTCTCCCTCGGCCAACTCTCAAAAAGTCTCCCATTCTTAATGATGCCAAATCTACCAACTCCATACGGCCGCGCACCCGCTTTCGTATCCGGTCCCAAGAAGAAGTCTACTATGCTAGTGAGGAAAGAAGCGATAGGTTGGTAGAAAGGGCCCCAGAGGAATTTGAAGGGCCGAGAGAGGACGGTGATGGTTACGTAGGGCATGCGGGGAGAGGAGAGGTCAACGCCAAAACCTTCGACTCGCTCGGCGTAGAGGGGGTGGCAGTAGTACTCGCTGAATCGCAGTCAGTAAATGTACGGTTACTCCTTTGACAGGGATAGGATGGGAGGAAGGTAGGAGATGCACACCAAAGCGTAGCCTCGCTCAAAAACCAGATCAAAAACAAGAGACTCATCAATCCCAACCACGTAAACCGTAACCTTCCCTTGCCATCCCAAATCCAAAATCTTGAGCGTAACCACGTCCAAACATTTGTGAAGGGTGAGGTGTATCTTCTCCCGTCCGCAGGACATCCGCATTTGCTGCATGCCCCTTGCGTACTTCCACCCGCAGCTTCTACCTTACGCTCCACGCGCTTCATACCACGGTTTGCATCTCTTATGCTTGTCCGTGCTGCCTGCAGGCGCCGATCCATGCGCTCGAGGGCTAGCAACTCGAGAGCACGCTGACGAGCTGCAGGGCTCAGAGACGCGCCATCGAGGCTCTCAAGACTGTCATCGGCATCATCTTTTTGGATGTTGAGGAGTGAGGACAAGTCATGCTCGTGATCAATGATGTCTTCTAGTGATTCTATCGTTGATTCGCCAAGTAGGTCATCGGAGGGAAGTAAGTTGGATCTGGCATCTTGTAGAACAGCTGCCAAGGCTGACTTTGGGTGCCCTGGTTCCTTCAGTTTCATGTTACTATCTTGATCCTCCGAAGGCCCTGAGATACGTCTATCCACGCCTTGTCTACCGTCAATCCCGTGCTCATCGTCTGAATCGGCTTCTGCTCCTTGACGTTTACGCTTTGCAGTGCGGGGAGTATCAATCCAGGCGCCGGTCACAACTGGTGTCTTCGGAACAGTAGGATCGACATTCACTGGAGACGCATTTAGTGGCAAACTACTTGTTGCTTGTTCTATCAATCTCGCTTCCGGAGCATCTGCTCCGTCTTCACTATCTTGCTTGCTTTCTTGCTGTATCTTGTCTGCTGACTCGCGCGACCGCTCTACAAAAGTCTCACTCTTTTCGAGCGCGTACTCTATTTCTGGGGATATTCTAACAGATTCCGGATTCTGTGGTGATATTGAGCGCGCTACTTGTGCGTTGCTCGACTCTTTGCTCCCAACCGCCTCGCTTTCAGATATTGGATGCGTTCCAACCTCGAGACTTTGATCTTTTGCTGGCGTTGGGCTAGCGCTAGCCGCCCTGGCCAACTGCCTAAGTAAGTCTTTCGAGTCCTGTCTCCGATGCTCCGACCTCAGATACTGAGTTTGTGCACCTTTGCGAACCACTGTCTGCTGCACATCAATCTTCTGCAAACTCTTATATATGACAACCGGGCTATCAGGTATTGCTTCTCCACCTTCCCCGCCCAGTTCTCCTACATCGGTCGGCGAGCGCTGTCTGTTCATACTTGGGCTGGCGTGTGACGGTCTCTGTTCCGCAACCGGGATTCCTTGACCGGAGATCGATACAGCGCCATTCACCACGCGGCCCTGATTACCAGATACCTCTCTAGATCTCGCCTTCCTCAGAGGCCGTGCTTCCGGTATCTTCTCCGCAATCTCGCCCAACCTGCTCGTCGTCACCGCTCTGCCCTTGAGATTCTCAATCTCTCTTTGTCTGATATCGTCCAATACCTTATTACTCCTAACAATGGCAGGGGTGGATGCAAGGAAGGACTGGGTTGAGAGTTCCTCCTCCAACTCCCATTGTCTGACTTTATCCAGCGAAGTATTCCGCTGTCTAATTAAAGGTGGTGTCGAACCGTTGAAGGACGAGCGGAAAGGGGAGGACCCGTGCTCGATAGTAGATTTAGGCGCGTCTGCCGCTGATTCTGCTCGGTCGTAGTTCAGAGACGTGGCAATATCCTCCGGGAGGGTAGATTGTCGCGGCGGTGTACCATGTTGTCGATGTTGCCGTGCCTCCTCTGGTGGACTGATCCTTCTTAACCAGTCATTCTTCTGCTTCCCCTTCCTCCCCCACTCACGCGGTACATTCAAATCCGGCGGATCCAACTCATTCTCTTCACTGATCGGACTCTTCCACTCGTCTTCCTGTTGTGCCTTAGCCTGTTCTTCCTGTCTGTCCCTCCTTTCAAAGTTCTCCAACACAGCCAAAACCCCCGGTTTCGCTCTTGCCTTGCTAAATGCTCGTCCTTCACCGTGAAGCACGTCGTTCAGGCGTTGCTCGTCCCGCGCGCTCTGAGCGATCAATTTACCAAACTCATCTGTATCGTTCTCTAAATCCGTCAAGTTTGAAATTTCTGATCCAGAGCCGTGCGTGTGGTCATCTTGAGGCTCTTCCTCCATTGCGCGATTGTATGCATGAAGCGCGTCGACCACGCGTAGATGTTGTCACTATCGCTAGAGGAATCGGCGTATGGGAAAAGGCAGCTGGAATACTTTGGAATATGGGTTTATCTACTTGTAGTACCTGTCACAATATGACAGCCACTGTCGCATTCTGTTGCTTCTCTACCGGTGCAGAGTAAAGATGGTCACTTATGTACTTAAGCATGCTGACGCATGTAATCCCCGGTAGATCTTTCCCGCCTGTGGAGAAGAGCGTTACGCTACGAGTAGCGAGCGGTTCCTGACAGCGCGAAGACGTTGATCCGCCTCCGATCTCATTTCCCTTCCGGGCAGAATCGAACACCTGACCAATGATCTTCTTGGCTATCATTTCATGTATAGACACTTCAATCAAAGTGATCGATGTAAATAATTGTTGCTCGTTAGAATCTATTTTGTGAAGCAGCGCCTGAACGCCTTTACCCTATAGTTCTTCTGGTAGAAGGCCGACAACTTACTCCCAGCCGATAGATGATACGTGCAAGTCGTGTAGCGCCTGACTGTTACTGCCTCGACGTCTTCAACCATGCCAACGCCTAGGTACATACTTGTTTCTGCTGCAACCGTGCAATGTTGCAAGCCTAACTTTCACCATCATTGCAGAGAGTCTCCCACAGCCGAGGACAGGAAGGCCCACATGCACCCAATGCCCCTTTTGACCCCTCTCCTGATGGGACCGTCGTCCTAGCCCCGTGACCTACCAAGGTTGGCGAGCCCGATGATGTTGAAGCTTCATGCGTAAATACTGAGCGATTTGCACGGCACCAAAAAACTCAAAAAGAGCGGTATGCTTCGCGTGCTTGACGATAGGGGTCGTAATCTCAATATCCGCGTCAAGGTACAACGACCGACAGTCCCTCGGCAAACCGTAGCTCTGCAGTATGCGATCGAGTTGCGAGGCTGGCTCCGTCAGCCATCATGTCATGGATATGTCTTGGGTACGTACATTCCATCATCCTGATCTGTTCGAACGTCGTTCCTGTTGGAAAGTCTCGAGGAAAGCTGCCGTCTGAACACATCTTCGGGTGTACTTCTGCGTGTAGTGCGTGAGGGGAGATTTGGCTGTTGGCGACAGATGCCCAAACATTATAGCTGAAAGTCACGGCGCCACGGTTAGCTCAAAACAGGATATAATCACTCTAGACGGCGCTTACATGTGCACGCGCTCTCGAATTTCAGCGTCAGACGTAGGCCTCTGCGTGTTCCGCTCATGGTGCATACTATGCGGCGACCTCGAACGAATTTGAATCCCGGTCCGGCCGTTCAGATTGAAGTAATCAGCGATGTCATCATTAGAGAGGCGTCCGAATGGATGCATAAGCTTTATTGTTGGTAGCGGTACCCCGGCCGTGTATGGAGTTCCTGGCATGGAGTGGTAGCCCAACCCCTCAGCGATCATGGACTCTCCAAATGCAGCCATGGTGATTGAGTCTTGCTTCAGGACCGATGAAAACTGTATTATGGAGGAGATGTCTTTACAAGATTTGAAGTGGGAGAGAAGACCTTGTAAGGTACGCCTATAAATCAGCTCCCGTTTGTTGAGTGCACAAGCGTAGGCAGATTGTCGTATGCAGTCTGACAATGACGCTGCATGCACCGCTAATGCTGCGTCTACAAGCAGGTACAAGCCTATTTGTTGAAAAGCAGTTTGCCACTCCTACAGCTGTAACATTTCGGGAACATTCGGATGGCGGTCGTTTCACAACAACATCTGCCATTGGCCAGTCCAGGACCAGGTTTGCTTCCGGAAGAGTTCTCTGCTGATGGAAGCCGTGCGGTTGGGAATGTTTACTACGTGGCCCAGTCACGGCTACCCACCATTCGTAACATGCATGGATCGGAGCCACTAAGACCAGGCAAGCACAGGAACAAACATCCATTAATCTTTCTGCCTTACTTGCCGGATCGGAAGAGAGAATTGCCGTTATATGCGCTATATATTCGAAGACAAGTAAGGCGAGGGACACGACAGAGATTTTGAGGTGACACAATGGGGACTGAAGAGCCCGCCAGCCTTCTTTGTTGCTGTTTTCTACTATGTTTCGGGCAACCAAGCACCGGCGTATTGCAGTGCACAACGTTACAACTGTAACAACTTGTTAGGCAGACAAATTCTGAAAATTGACGGATGGCGTGCCGGGTCGAACGATATGGTAGCAAGGCCAGGAAATATGGCTGGTCTGGCTCGTACTCGTAAAGGTAGTTTGTGTAGCTTCAATCATCTTAAAGGTTTCCATGCGGTCGCCTGACTGTGCGGGACGGCTACATGCATAACTTGATCGAACATCGAGATGGGAATCTGTCGATGCATGACAATGCCATGGAACTCTGATATTCCCAGGTTCTCAACTAGATTGAACCACAATGCCAATCCATTCATGGCGTAAATCGCACATAAGCCGCGACGAGTGTAGCAACAATGCCAGCTACCAGTTGTCCTCCTTTCCACAAGCTTCGTCTCTCAGCCTGTCGTGTATACTCCTCAATTGTCTTCAACCGCCTCCTCTTTGATCATCTGATTGTCAGAACGTAGTGGCCGATGCCTTACGCCTCCTGATTCGGAGATATTGTCTTCATTTGCACCAGGGGGTTGTACGAAGCTAAAACGGCGTCTGTGTCCGCTAGGTCTTTGCATCAAACTAGGTACTATTGGAGGCTGTCTGCCGCGAGCCCTACCTCCTAGTTTTGGTACATCGTACGTTGCGGATCTCCAAAGATAGAGCAACACGTCGTAGACAAGGACGAGAACCCAGGGCCCAATCGTAAGCAATCCGAGGAGGATCTACTCAGCGTAACAATCAGCTTTGTCGTCATGCACAGCTTTGGAGCACTCACGAATACACGGGCCGCCCATATCTCAACCGTGCTGAAGCTTTCAGGTAGTATTGAGAACCAAGCCATGATAATGTTGCAGTGTTTGACTGGCGAATGCTCTGCTCCAGCAGGTGAAGGCCAGTAGAACAATGATGTTCATGGAGGATCAATTGCTCGTTGAATTGTTAGGGTTTTCACTTGGGCCTGTAGCTGAGCACTTAAGAGCTCCAGCAATAGCCTTCATGTGCTGCTCCAGATCCGATATTCCGCTTAGATACCTCAAGAACACACATCACCTCGTATTAACGGGACCGGGTTTCTGATACAGATAGTGCCCGGCTCCAGCAAGTCCTCGCAATTGGCATGTGAAGCTCCAATGACAGTTCTGCACTTCACGGGGATGGCTGACATTTGTTGGGAAGCCTGTTCGCGGCCAGGGCCCCCAGCCGAAATATAGCCGTTGACGTCAAAAAGTCTTGGGCTACCTTCCCACCTAACTTAACCTTACTACAACTACCAGACTGTGGACTTTATTGAAAGGCTCTCAGGATACCACCAATATTCCCTCAAACGATTTGTCTGACCAATCTACCCTTACGGCAACCCATACGCTGCTGTCGTGAACGTATCATCTATTCATCGTATCCGGGATAAGCCGAACGCTGCGGGTTGGGTATTTTGAAGAACTACTATCAGTGGATTTTTCTGATTGCAAGATACCGATTTATGGGGAGGACTCAGATTGCGATCATGGATTACAGCCCAGCCTCTCTCGTTACGTACGTTCTTAACCATGGAAAGACCCGGATCTGTACTGTTACGTCTCTCAGCCGAAAGACGACCATGTGACTCTCATATACATCGTGACTTGAAATGACTAGCTCCTCGAGCATTTGAGGTCAATCTATGCTCTGCCCAAGATTACAGTATTAATATCCAATCCTCAAGTTTGCCCAAAATCTTCCAAGCAAATGACAGTTCGAAATACGCCGGCGAAGTGAGCGCCACTTGCAAAGCTCTAGTTAAGCTTGCGCTTGCCTTGGGTCATGCCTTTGCTTGGTTTGGGGCTTGGTCCTTCTTCTTTTCTGGCGCCGAGAGCTGCTGGCAATGCTGGCATGTCAAGAACCCCAAGCGGCTCGGGCGGCCAAGAGGCTGCGTAGTCGAATACCAATTCTTTGAGGTCGCCCTTCCTCCTTTCAGTTTCGCTCTCGCTCTCGTCGGCGTCTTCTGGATCGCCTTTCACTCTCGAAGACTATAGTGCTTGGTGATTTACGATTTGAGAATCTCGAAGCCTAGCGAAGAATACAGTATCAACCGCTTCACATTCTCGTACTTTTTTCTCTCGGATTCTTCGCTCCGTCTCGTATCGACGGAACCTCTTTGCTTAGGCTCGCCGCTTGGCTAGACCCTCTTGTGTCGCTGTAGAACATGAAAATTGTCTCTTCTCCAGGATGTTGCTTCCTCCATTCCGCTTCCTGCCGCTTCCCCTCCTCTCTCCGTTTGTCCCAGTCAGGCGTACTGTGTTTGTATCCTCCAGCTATGGGCGTCAATGTTGGAGTGTAGCATCTCCGAGGTTTACGGTTCACAACAGAAGGGCTCTTAGTAGCTCCGCCACAGCTGTCAAATCTGCGGTAACATCTCGCTGTGATTAGGTATGATCCTACCTAGGATTCGCTTCAAGGAGTCTCCTTGTTCTTCGCTTTTCGCTCGGTCCTGCTTCCGCTCCTTCTATGTCCGTGTCCGATAGCTTTCTCTTGCTTCTCCTCCTTCGATTCTCGCCTTTAGAGGCAAAGCTGGCCATTTGTCGAGACTACCTGATTAGGTCAGAGGCGTCTACACAAGCGCCTATGAGCATGACCACGTGTCAAAATTTGCCAGCTTGGACCTTACTGGCGTACCTACTGGAATTACGAGTTCGCGACTGACGGATCCGATGATTGGTCTATGCCAGTTCTGCGTTTGTTATGCAGGCATATTTAAGGCGAAAAGGAGCTCACGCGGGAAGGGTCAAAAATGTGATAAATGGCCGATGGGAACTCATGGTGATGCGGGAGCGTTTGGGCAGCCCGACCGAGAAACTCACTTGGAAGAACAAAGTGCTTGTTTGTTCAAATTCTGCTGTGCTGTCAACGAAGTACCTGAGAGCAATGACACGAACTATTGACTGCCACACAAGAAAACGCAGAATAGAGCGCAAAAAATCGTTATGCTATTAGCCTACGTCGGGGCAGTGTAAGTTCGTATCTTCGTAATGATACCGGCGACCGCCATAGACTGCGATCGTATCACGATGAATGGATAAGCGTAGAGACGCCAGCTCAGGTCTACGTCGGTACCAATAATGTTTTGCCTGGCCCGCGGAACAAATAAGAGTCATCGACCCGCATACTGATTTATGTGGTTTTCTGTCTCCTCATACACCTAGATCGTGGTGTTTCAGACTAATTCATTCACCACTTTGATAATCGGGTGTCGAAACAAGCGTGGAGACAAAACATCTATTTGAATCAGACCACAATGTGTACTGTCTCACGCTTGTTGAGCCCCACTGAAAGAAAATGATAAAATGATTCTATTTTTGAGTGGAATCTTTGTTGATGCAATATGCTGGACTGAAACACTTGCAGACGTATGAGACCCCTGAACGTTCCTCTGAAACTTGCTTTGGTGAGTCTTGCCTTGAGGTATAAAAACTTTACAATTCAGAGATTCGCTTCAGCATTCACTGCGTCGCCCCTACCGATAAGTTATCAAGTCGCGCATCCGTAAGCCCTGTCGCTTGCCTTGCCCGCGTGTCAGAGATGTTTTCAGAGGACCCTGTCCCATATGTCTATTGCATTCTTATCCCGGCAGAAGGAAATGAGGCAACTAAGGAAATTTTCAATGACTTTCGCCGCGCGAACCCTCGCTTAATGATTGAGGAGGGAATCGTGGTATAACACGAGGTCAATGCTAGACGAGCAGGACGTCTGCTCACTTTCGGTCGTGGAACGCATAACTCGATCGTGCTTCGAAGGCCTTCATACTCCTACAATCAATGCGAAATCTTCGTTCATGGATGCACTACAGAGCTTATCATTCGTGATATGTCCAATCCTCGCAATACTACCTCCATCAAAGCCGAGGGCGATGTGGGAAGCAAATAAGACTGGGAAGCAAATCGTCCTCGACGACGCCGGCTTCCACCATACAGGGCTGCTGACATTTTCATGAACGAAGCACACTTCAAGCTCACATGGAGGAAAGATCGCACACAACACGATTACATTCGGAGTCAATTAAAAGCCTTTGCAAATCGTGTTAGCGATCCCACTGAGGCAATGACATTACTTGCCGTTCAAGATCCTTTCATCCCAACAACGGTAGCTCCGGCCGAAACCATCGGGCAACATCGTGTCACAAGGAGCGCCGCGAGAAGCCGCATACTGTACGAGACAGACGGTTTGCTTGGTAGCGGGACCTTTGGCGTCGTTCGCACGTGCGTCGATGTTGTCACAGGCAACCACTATGCAATCAAGACAATCACCCCGGCTCCAGTGCCAAACGTGAGCGAAGACTCCAAACGAGCTATGTTGATCAAAGGAATACAAGCCATTAAAACTCTCAGACATGACCATATCGCCGAGTTCATTCACGTCCAAGGGTCCCCTCTGGGTCAGCTGGAGCTTTTCCTGTTCCTCCATGAAGGCGATGTCTCCCAGTTGCTTCCAAGCCTCAGTGACCCGCTTCCCTACTTCCAATGGCATGGCGACCTAGACAATATCCACGTGCATTGCCTTCAAGGCCTCCAATATCTAAAAATAATTAGTCGAGATAGTATTAGTATTTTTACTATATTAAAGCTTATGATAAGACTTAGCGTAAGACTATTTAGGATCCTAATTACCAGTGTAAACGTTAATACCTAGGTAGAGAGGTTACTAACAACGCGAACTATAACTCCCCCAATGCCTAATATCATTTCTATCCTTTAACTATCTAAAGAAATCTAAGAGACTATATAAGAGATGTCAAAGGGCGAGTTCAGAGATATATTACCCGTTATAGATCTGATATGGTCTCAGGTACTCTCGAATACGGTACTTACTCGCTCAACACTATGATTCCGGCTTCATGATGATAACGAGTCCAATCAAATCTCCGAACCGCTCGGTTGGTCTAACATGATTGGCTCAAACTATAGATCTTCTTGCATGCCATTCGTTCTATGGGATTACGATTTGGAGTAGCCTTTTCGATATCCCTATGCATTTGGTTCTCCAACTGCGCTGCCTCCTTCGCTTTATGCCTCATCTGCTTCGTGCGAAGCATTTCTCAAGTCATTTTAAGTTGATGGGGTCCACAATAGGAATTGAGCGCCTGGCAGCACGGTTCACATCCTGCCGGCTCTACATCGCAGTAAAGCACGAATCGCTCCCGCAGATAAGTCGATTGATGGGCGGGGACAAGGCGATAAAACGAGGATGCATCCTGGGTAACGTGCGGACTATCCTTTGCTCCATGCAAAACGACCTCAGCAGACGCTCTTTGAACGAGTCCATTCGCGCAAACTAGCCAGTGTAGAGACGTAACAGTGTCTACACCTGTGTAACAGAAATGGTTTGAAACAGAGACGAATGCATCTACGACCGTGATTTGTGCAGCTTCATTGAATCTATGACAGTATCTGTCCAGCGGTCTGTTGTGCGACCTCCGTTCGACCTTGTCAAACGCCATCGAGCATAAACCGGTATCGTTGTCAGTGTCAACGCTTTTCTGGGCTTCGGCTGCCCATTGCGCCGCATGTCGTTGCAATGCATCCTGGATGCTACCAGCTAACGGAGGGCAACCCATTTCATCTCCGCTGCAGTGTCTGCGCCGTTCCATTGTCTCGCCGGGATCCGAGCTATCCCAACGCGCTCACTCCAGATGCCCTCGGTTTTAACCAGCAAGGCTACATATTCTTCGATATTCTGTCCGGTCCAGTCCGCCTTGCTCAACGCAACTGCAACTAATTCCCAACAGTGTGACAAACCTTGGGCGAGATCGGTAACGTAAGCGGTATAGGCCGCGGCGGAGTCAATATGTATCTGCCCGCCTCTCATATCGGTAAGAACGGTCGCCATACGGTGGCAGGTCGTCCCGAGAACCAGTGCGTTACGACACAATGAGAACTCTGGGGAGGGGAGGCAGGCCGATGATTTTTCATGTGACCTATAACGGCGCTTTCTTTAGTGATCTTGAATGAGCAGAACCGGCTTAAAACCAGAGGCCCGATCTTCGGTCGGGTGTCCCCTAAGATAACAGTTAGTAAAGAGCCATATCAGAGGCAGCTTGGCCAATACAGTTCGGCATGTAAGTCCATGTGTTGTAGTCAGTGATACGTGAAGATCCATCCCTCCAATCTGGCACAGAATTGCCTGCTAGATGATAGGCAACACGGCCCTTCCAACCGGCCCAACTCCAAGACGGGAAGCCGACGTCGTTCATTGTGTGCGTTCCCCTTCTAGTAAAAGACGTTCGATCAACTGAAGACCAGAATAAACTGAGTTCCAGGTATTCAAACGGAATACCATGGTCGAAAGCCGTGCCCAAGCCTTTGACGCTCCAGAGGTTGCTGAGGATTCCTGCAAATGCAGCCACTATGTCCTCACTCTTAGTGAGGTCCCGCTGCGTATACTCCTTGACGAGCTCGGCGTACTGGAGGAATCGTAAACCCTTGTCCGCTGTGGCGCTGTTTTCTGCATATTGGATGAATTTTTGATCAAGTGAATCAGTGACCGACGGGAATTGCATATTATCAAGGAAGCGGCTGCCTCCGTGACCTTTGACCTTTGCGAAGTCGAGAATTCGTCCGACGAAAGGGTCCGCACTCCTGTCCCAGGAGTTGTACCATTCGATATCAGACATGTACGTCGTACGTAAATCCCGGGTCTCCAAGATGTACGACTCCCTCCAATTGCTGAAACGCGCATCATTGAAGGCTATGAACCAACTATCAGGACGCTTGGTTGGGGAGGCCGCAAAATTATTGGGACAACAGTAAAAGACCTCGTCGTCGGTGAAGAAAAGGCATTTCTCTGACAAGATATGTTCTTGATATGTCCATCCTCTGGTGTTCCAATGACTCGTTGCTACTTGAGAGTGCAAACTGGGTTTGGAAAGTGCCAACTGTAGGTAATTCTCGCCGGTGCCTACGTTTGTGATGGTGTCCGATGGTCGAGTTCGATGATAGAGGCCTGGAATGCCATGGTTGGCGTCTTGTCCGGCTGCAACAACTATCGTGAAGCAAGCAGATCCATAAATGGTACCCATGTGAGGAACCAAACTGGCTTGGTCGGCGGGGCTGGCTTGGTCGATGCATATCCAATCCACCCATAGATAATGCTCACCCAAGAGCTGGGTTAGCCGAATTGCATCTCTGATCGTTCGTGGCAGTATTTCTATTTTGATGCCCTTGTCATCCAGATCGGGGCCTTCAGAGCCCGGCCGACAGGCACCCCAGACGTACGAGAGCGCTACATACGACATGGAACCACCGGGGTTATAACGCGGTTCTCTGCAACGTCGATTAGGCGGAATCGTGCGTTTTGGAGGTCACTGGGATGCAGAGGTTGCTGATACCGAGAATGGTAGTGGTTGTGTTCGCATTCTGATACCCAAGCACGGAGTAAATCAATGTCAAAATGGTCCTTGACTTCCCGACGTCGAAAAAGTCGCTGAAACCCGTGGTCCTTTGGAGTCAAGAATGGATATCCCGTAGCGCTGTCGACGCAGTCAATCTCCGCGACCGTATAGCGCACCAAGTCTTCTCTGTAGTACGGACGGTGACCTGGCTTCCAGTCTGTTCCCAGCAAGATACGGTGGTGCTGCGTATCCTCCTTTTGCGGCATCAAGTCCTTCCGCATCTCTGAACAGTGTTGAGCCCAGAATATGTTCCGGATCCAGCAGCGAATAGGCCGTTGTTGGTTTGTAATCCATCCTGGAGTTACCGACCAACTGCGCTCTACGCCTCTGATAAACAATCTGCAGGTGGGACATTCGGCTTTGCGAGCTACATCCTGGAGAGTGCCTAGAGGATAAAGTTTGCTGTCGCGCTCGAAAAGAGATCTGAAGTTAATTCGCGCACAGACATCGCACAACTCTACTCCTGCCATTTGACTCCTGATGCCGAAAGCTACAGGAGAGCGCAAGGAGGACGTAACTGCGTTGACAACGTCCAGCTGTTACAGAAGCAGGACGTAGAAGTTTTGCGAGACATGTTTGAGTCGACTGAGATCAAAGAGGTGCAAAGCACCACCTCAACCTTGCGGAACGCCTTTGTACACAGCCTTAGGTGCAGCAGGTAGAAGCAGCTCAGCCTCCACCACAATTCTTGTCGGAGGGGCTCCGCGTTCGTGGGCCCATGAGACGAGGACTTACCCACGAAGTAATTCTACTCAGTAGTAAACTGCGCGCTAAACTCAATCCACTTGCTCCCGAATTCAGTCATTTCTCCAGAACCCTAAATTCCTATCCAACTCAGTTCATGCGTGTGCCTCTCAGAACTAGCCCAATCACACGCCACCTCCCCAGGATGGCTCTATCCTCCACATCCTCCACCAACACCCCATCATCCCAAGCCCAGAAGCTAATCTTCGCCCCCGGCGTCCCTTCCAAACCACCCACCGCCCAATCCCACAACGTCCACCAACCCGAAACCGTGTGCCTCTCCACCGCCTCCCTCCCCTCCGGCCGCGTCAGCAGCCGCATGGTGTACCTCAAAGAGCTCGACTCCCTTGGCTGGGTCGTCTACTCCAACTGGGAGACCTCCCGCAAGGGGCGCGACGTGCGCAGCAACCCGCACGCAAGTCTGTGCTTCTGGTGGCGGGAGATGGAGCGGCAGGTGCGGGTTGAAGGAGTAGTGGAGAGGCTGAGCAACGAGGAGAGCCAGGTGTATTATGATACGCGGATTCGGGGGAGTAGGGTCGGGGCTTGGGCGAGCAGGCAGAGTGAGGTGCTGAAGGGTAGGGAGGAGTTGGCGGAGAGGGTGAGAGAGGTGGAGAGGAGGTTTGAGGGGAGGGAGGAGATTCCGGTGCCGGAGTTTTGGGGCGGGTTGAGGGTTAGGCCGCTGTATGTGGAGTTTTGGCAGGGGAGGGAGAGTAGGCTGCATGATCGGTTTGCGTATACTAGGGTAGGTGGGAGAGAGGACGGGGTAGAGGATGGAGATGAGGGGGTGGGAGAAGAGTGGAAGATTGAACGATTATCGCCGTAGCTGTTCGTCGTTGAAGAAAGCTACCAAGCATAATATACGTTCTGTGCCAAGACAGTATTTCATAATGTCAATCAGAGCTGCGCCCTTTGCTTGGTCTGTGTAAGGATTAGAACTTCAAGATAGTAAAGCCACCAGCTCTTGGTTAACATCGAAGGAAAATGTGGAAATCTCACGGCCAGGATGCTGAAACGAGAGATACTCTCGACGCTATGTGGATGTTGATTGGGGCATTGTTGGTTAAGAGAGGTGAAGACGCCTCTACAAAAATTTGCGCCATATGAATGTCACCGAAATCTACTCGGAGCTGGAAGGAGTTTGATTGCTTTGAAGCACGTACAGCAAACAACCTCGCCATATTTGCGTTCCACCAGCAGAATCACTCGAACGCGGGACTGTCCGAATGATCAGCACGGCCACCCAACCTTTATTTCACAATAGAGCCACTCATTTCTCACTGGCTGAATGGTGAAGGCATTAATCATCGGGATTATCGGGTCAAACTCCATAAACGCCAGGTGGTAAGTTCGATACTCGAACGCGTCGTTTCGGAGATAACCACATAATGGTGGTTTCGTAACCGTCCACCTTCACAAATACCACGTTGTAGAGTTAGCCGGTGAGCTTTTGCCATTTACTTGTCTTGAACTATGCTTATTGTTTTCTCGTTATCTTGATTCATGCGTGGTGTATCAGTTATGGCTTTTGACGATAGGAGCTCTTGCCGTCGATGCGCCATCCTACACCGTGTCAGAGTCAGCCTGCTTCTTACGTATGATCCCGAATGAGATAAGCAAATCGGGACGATGACGGCATGAAATCAGCGCGAGCACGAAAGGTGAAGCGTAACGACCGTATTTCAAATATCATATCCGAAATAACTAAGAATACTCTCATCGAGCTCTATGATGTGGCGAACAAGTCTTGAAAATCCGGCTAGTCCAATGCCACTTAGCTATCCAATACCACTATCGATCCTACTTCCCAAAATCAATTGGTACACCAATTGAGCAGTCAGGCACTGCCCTTCCAAGACACGACCAACCCTTGGGCTTGCAATGTTTGATAACCCTTCTCCATTTTCTTTGTCGTCACTTTCAACTCCAAGGCATTCCGTATCATACCCAATCAGACCATAAACAACTTCCTAATCTTCAGCTTCGACCTATCCCTGAGTCCCATGCTCCTACTGAGCTTCTCATGCTCTTTCTTCACCTCCTTCATTGCAGTCACAGGAGTCTTGACTCTTCCGTCGAGCTTCTTCGCATCCGCCGCTCCATCTAACTGCTGTCCTATCCCTGCATTCGGATTCCGTTCTGCAAATGGCGTCGCGGCCAGTCTAGCAGACAGGACCACGTTCTGGACCTTCATCATATCCGAGACCTCTTTGCTTGGAACTCCTTTTTCGGGCCTTTGTACGCTCATGGAGCAGCGACGAAACGGGTTGGAAGACCTTGCAAGCAACGGCACCAGTGTGGCCCCAGAAGTTGAACGCATGTCTTCAGTCGCCGCCTCTCGTTGAGGTTCTTTTGATTTCGGTACTGGCGTGAGCTTAGCTGGCGATTCGGCATATTTTGAGTTCGACTTCGTTGGCGATGCTGGATATTTCGAATTCTCAAGGCTCACGGGCTTGACGCCTTCCTTCTTCTTGACCACCAGTATGGACGAATCCAGGTCAAAGTCAGGCGGTAGGAATGCCGTAGGTGCAGTGTGAAAGTCGACCGCCGGAGGCAAAGGCGCAGTAGCCGGTCTTTCAACCTCCGCTGGCGAGGCTACACGAACAGTCTCATCTACTCCTGCCGCGAGTCTCACTTTCTTGAGCCGGCTACGGGAGTCCCTCGAGGCAAGGCTGTTGTTGATCTCATCTATCCGTGACTGATGGCTGATTGTCGAATAGCTCGCCGAACGTTTGGAGAACGTACTGGTAATGCTACCGATGCTAATCTTGCGCATGACGGCGTTAGGTAGAACTCGCATAGCGCTCTCACTCCGGCGGTATGGCAGTCCAGGATAGGGGAGCAGCTCTTTGGTCCATATGTCGTACAGCGCGGTTTCTAGACGAGCTCGATCGTTGCGTTTCGGGCTCAAGACAGGTATGTGGCTCGTGGAGAGCACAGAATGTGAACGTTTCACAGATGGCGGAACGGTGGCTTTTGATGGGGACTCTTCTTTGACAGCCTGTGTATTCTTGATCATTACCCAAACACCGAGTTCATCCACAGCATTGCGACGTCCGTTCTTATCTCTGCATTGATCCTTTGCATGCTGAGCCGAAGCACATAACGGCTTAATATCCAGGGACATCACAGGCCAAGCAGACCTGGAGGACTGGCGCTGGCCAACATCCTGTGTCGTAGATGCTTGTTCTGCGATTTGCTTCTTCCATATGCTTTCTTCCTTAGATGTACAAGCTGTCATCAGCAGCCCGTAGACTTGTCCACCGGCTTCGAACACGAGCTTCCAGGTGAATGAACCGGCGCTGCACTGCAGACCTAGAGAGAACTGCATCAGCACGAGTTGCAAGCAAGACAATACTTTCTGGAGGACTACCTCCAACGCTATCTGGAGGCAACACGTGCGCATCAGCGAGCACAATCTCAGCGACGACCTTAAAGGAAGAGGTGTTTCGGTGGTGCGTTGCAAGTATGAGGCTTGAATCGTACAATGCGCAGACCATGTAATGGCCATCGGTGCACCCGTTCATCTTCTCAAAGGCTATGTAGAGAACTCCACATAATAAGAGGTGCCCTGATGCACCATAGTGTGCTTCGCCGAGAAGCTAGACATTGTCAGCAAAGGTCTGGAAACAACACAGGACGCTAACCTTTCCGGGCCATACGAGTAGCTCTCGTAAGAGTCGGGACCTCTGGATGACCTTTCTGAGATCCGGGCGAGTTTTGGCTTGGTTCACTCTGTCGGCCGCATTGCGCAGTGACAAGAGAATTCGCTCGATTTCCGCATGTGCCTCCGGACCGTCTGAAACAGGGGTCTCTTTTCGGAGATTCTCGAACAGCAGTGGGTATTTGCAGATGCGTTGAATCGGCTGGCATGGGCGTCAGCGTGCCTGGGGCTGCAGAGTTGAATTCCTCACCTTGATGAGCAGGTCTTCTATTGTCAATCCTTTTTTGCCACTAACTTCACGCCTAGTAATTGGAACCACCGAGTTTGACAATGCCTCAATGCCTCTTTCGATGGTCATCCATGATGTGATATTCCTAGACATCTCGCCGAGTTCGTGCTTAATGTCGTCGTACGTTGCAGCATATTCCTCGTACACAAAGAGCTGGTCCAGCTGATAGAACAAGAATATCAACACTGCGTTCTCTGTGCAAGGGTGGTAGTCTCTTACAAGTTTACTGAATATCTTCGCAACATCCGAGGCAACCTCTGGCTCGGCTACCGATGCACCTGAACCGTTGCGTGGCGATCTGACTACATCAAGCGAATGACGATGTTTACGGCCTGGCTCGTTGTGTCGAAAGCTACCACGGGCCACATCTACACTATGAAACCGCGTATGTGACTGCAAGCCGCTCTTTGACAATGCGTGACGATTTTCGGATATTGTAGTAACTTTGCACAATTCGCTCAGCAAGCCTTCATGGAGTTCTACAATGTGTGCTACTGTATGGGTGAAAGCGACGAGTGTCTGCTTAGTTGGAGACCGCATTCCGGCCAACATGGGCAAGTGTAACTACATCGTGTCAAAAATGTCATTTTGTACCAGACACAGAAGACTCACGTTGAGGAGGATTTTCATGTCAGTAACGAAAGTGTGTTCTGTCAGGATTAGCTCGTCCAATATCTTGCATCTCTCGACGGCACGGTCAAAGGCTCTTTGCTCCATAATTGGTTCGAGCGATTGAGCTCCACTGTCGAAAGACTTCCTCACTTCGCCGCTCGAAAGGCGACTTCGGCCCCCATGGCGAAATTGACCTTGACGCACGCCACGTCGAGATTTGGGAGCAGTACTGAAACTGGCCAGAGTTATGGTTGCAGACTTGATCGCTGTGACAAAGCCGAGCGAAGAAGACCAAGAGATGGACCTTCTATGTTTCGAATTCGAGCGGTCACGCTCCGGAGTCTTGAAAGGTTGCCCGGGCTCGTCCAAATCCCACCTGGCTGCCCTAGGCATGAGATGCTGCGTTACCTTTGCCCCGGTTGTCTTTGGCTTTTCCATGTTCTTCCTTCTCAACGTGCTCATCCATCTCCTGAAAGGCCGCGAATGAGCAGTCTCCGCGGTGGGCCTTCGGTTTTGTGCAAGGCTGAGAGTTACATCTTGCGGTGATGATCCCCGTGGAGGAGTAATGCACGAGAAGTCGTATGCTGAATCGTCGCCGGAAATCTCTCCATCGATGCCTACCAGTGGTGGAGGGAGTTTCAGGTCGATGTCGATGTTAACGTCAAGTTGTGCCTCTAAGCAGCGTTCGTGATCCAAACGGGGTGGAGTTGGGACAGCAGTGGATTGGCTCGACCGTGATTCACCTTCCTCAGACGAGTTCTGCGCACACACTGGTGTTTCTCGACTAGCAAAATACAACTGTCTGTAAGATCTCAACAGCTGTTTCGGCGGGGTATTCTCGTTGGGAAGCCCAAGGCGGCCGTAATTTGATAAAGACAAGGAACTGGCGGAAGGGGATAGTCCGTCTATGGTGTCGCAACGCTTGACTGTTCCAGTTGATGACTGTCCCTGTGAATATGAGCTCGAACGTAAACATAGGGTGTCATCCAAAGTATGGTGCAGAGAGGTTTGTGAAGCCACAGAGAGGTAGACGGCCATTGCGTGAGCAGTGAGCGTGATGAATTCCAGAGATCAGCTGAACAATAGACAGAGAGTAGAATTTAGCCAAACGTGTTAAATTGGGGGTCTCCAATGGCTTGCGGTAAGAGCATCCTTGCCGCGGAGGAGATTGCCCAGGTCGGTTGTATGCGAACTGTTTCGGGACTTAATCAATAATGGCAAGTATAACAACATTTTATTGCTTGTACCAAGGTACGGTTTGCCTAATCGGAAGGTGCATCTGACTCCGTAAGCACGCCCTTCTACACGAACATGTCTTTCCCGTTGACCATCCGTTACACTCAACCCATGTTAATATCAGATGTTGCCTTGTTATGCTGGCGTACAACTGTAGTCCCGTTTAACAGCACAGCATTGGACACAGAACTGGAGAACAAGTAGAAATAATTTCCATGATTGCTTGGAAGGACGTGCGGCAGCATTGATAGGCGACCTTGCTTTGCAAGCAACTAAACAGTGTGCCCACAAGCTGGCCTTTGGCGCTAGGAGCACAAGCCATATCAACGTCGTTTTGAATACAGTCTCTGTGGCCGCAGAAATACATGGAGTAGCCAGATTTGAGCTGAGCAAGAAACGTTGGTGGAACTGTCCGTCATGGGCCTTATCACAACAATGTAGTTCAAAGCTCTAGCGGAGTGCTCTCCCCAAATCTACTTCTCTACCTTTTACTACAAAGTACATAGATACCTACCTAGGTAGAATGAGAATCAATAACGAGGTTGAGTGTGAGACCTGCAAGGTATAGACGGAGGCGCTTGAATATTCTTCCGATTCACCTCCGCCGTCAAGGCCGCGCAGATCCTTGAATGGGAAAAGGTAATCACGGTTTCTTAAACGGTGCAAGATCCTGCTACTTTCAAGACACCGCCAGTTCGAAAACTTTCAAGAGAAACCCACAGCGTGTCACTCAAACTTTAAGTTCGCGCCGGTCTCCATGGGTCTCCGCATGGAAGACTTACACACCCCTATGGTGGCATCGACGCCTCAGTCAAGTGGTACCAGCAATGAAAAAGCGCCGAAGCGGTCGATCCACGAACTCATGAACGAGAAGAAGGAAGCTGAGAGTGAACTGCTAGCTCTCAGCGGGGTATTGGACTCCGTATGTCTTCAATCCTGTCACATAACTGAGCTTTTTGCTAACATTCCTGTGCCTGCTAGCACGGTGTTAATATGAACACTCCCTTGACTACCTTCGATGGCTATCCCAGAGATGATATCGATGTTGCACAAAGTACGTGCTCGCAGAGCCGGTGGACGCAGGCCAGCGTCTGACGCCAGTCACAGTTCGAACGACAAGAGCAAGGATAGTAAGACTGCGGAATGACTACAAAGCTCTCATGGCCCAGATCGAAGTTGCTCTCCATGATCACTACGCCACCGCCGCCGCAGCGCCTTCCCAGCGGCCTGACGATCCTCAACAGTCCTCCGCCCAAACCAGGGCACAGCCCTCTTCTTTGTTGGAAGCAGCTTTTGCCAAGGTCAACAGTCTGAACCCTGGTGGTCCTGCGGAGGCAGCTGGACTTAAGGCAGGAGACGTAGTGAGGAGATTTGGCGCAGCAAATTGGATGAACCACGAGAAGCTAAAGAAAGTTGCCGAAATTGTGTCGCAGAACGAAGGAGTGGGTTCATGTTACTCTTCTCAAAGTCCGGAAATGTACTGACAGACGATTACAGCGGCCCATACTAGTGAAGGTGTCAAGGCAGGACCCAGCTTCGCAGGCGCATGAAGAGTTGCAGATGGAGCTTATACCGCGGCGGAACTGGGGAGGTCGAGGTTTACTGGGCTGTCATCTGTTGCCGCTATGACGAAAGGTCCAGGTTTAGGCGTGAACCGGCTGGACAGGTACAATCATTCCCCTTCTGTAACATGCATAGCAAACCGGCGTTTTCATGTAGACAGAGGGATAGAGCTAGCTGGAGTTCAATCTTACGAGGATTGCGGTGTATGCAACTGCTCACGAAACAAAGAACGAGTCTAAAGACCGAAATGTGTGCAGTGAATTGTTTCGCTTCTACTAGCAGATCCACTTCAAGTATTCACCTCATGCCGCCGTACTCTTTCTCAACTTGGGAGAATGTCACATGATCATAAGCCTTACCGGGCATACCCGCAAGCAGTTCTTGCGCGGCTCGCCGATCGCTTGTGGCGGCTGTGACTTTGTTGTCACTCCCAACTTTTTTGCCTAACATCTGCTTGCTCACCAATCTATCGTCATACCCCCTTCCAAGTCTCCACACTTGAACGGCACATCGTCAACGCAAGAGGAATAGATCTTGTTCCTTCTCGATAAATCCTCTTTCGTGAACCTCTTATCCCGGGGACTTTACCTCAGATCTTCAACGCACAGAGACAACATGGCGCAAGCTGTTCCTACATTCAAGCTGGTGCTTGTCGGGGATGGCGGTACTGGAAAGGTGAATACAGGAAACTTGAGTGTGCTCAAGTTGGCGTCTATCAGATCCTTCAGTTCAGTTGGCGCTGACTCCGATGGCGCAGACTACGTTCGTTAAGCGTCATTTGACCGGCGAGTTCGAGAAGAAGTACATCGCAACGTTAGGCGTCGAGGTCCATCCTCTTGGCTTTACTACGGTACGAAGCGCCTCCTCCGACAAACCACAGGGACATATCGCTAACGGCAGATGTAGAACTTGGGTCAGATCCAGTTCGATGTGTGGGACACAGCAGGGCAAGAGAAGTTTGGTGGTCTGAGAGATGGATACTACATCAACGGACAATGCGGAATAATCATGTTCGATGTCACGTCTCGCATCACCTACAAGAACGTACCGAACTGGCATCGTAGGTCCTCCGAGTTGCCTCCTTGCTTGGACGAAGGCCTAACATTTTCCAGGTGACCTCGTGCGGGTGTGCGAGAACATTCCAATCGTCCTCTGCGGAAACAAGGTCGACGTCAAGGAGAGGAAAGTCAAGGCCAAAACCATCACCTTCCACCGCAAGAAGAACCTCCAATACTACGACATCTCAGCGAAGTCGAACTACAACTTTGAGAAGCCGTTCCTGTGGTTGGCGAGGAAGCTGGTCGGAAATCAAACACTGGTATGTGGCGTCGTGGGGATTGTTGTTAGAGCGGATACTGACACGTTTCACAGGAGTTCGTTGCAGCTCCGGCTCTCGCACCCCCAGAAGTTCAAGTCGATCAAGCCGTCATGGAGCAGTACCAGAAGGAAATGCAAGATGCGGCACAAATGCCTCTTCCCGACGAGGAGGACCCAGATTTGTAGGCGGAACCATGGTGGATCGGTTGACAAAAGCGCTCAGCGGCGCGGCGGGGGATCATAGGAATGGACACATAGACTGGTGTTTCACCGTCTCAGCATTTTGCGTATTTGCATCACGCATGGATAGACCTTCGACTGTCTCTTACCCACCATATCGACAGTAACCACCTCAGCCGCTCAAGCAACCCGAAGGGCAACAGGTCGCTGGACTTTTACGACCATGGAGCTGCTCCTGCCATCGGAACGTTTTCCTTTAGTACATGCACCTAGATCATTGAGCGTTCTAGTTTGGAAGTATGTAGGCAGAATCTACTAGCTAACAATAAAATCTTTGTTCGGCCGCCAGAACCTCGGACGTGACGCTGAATTCACCGTCTTCGGCTCTGGGAGACGTTCTTGTCGAGCTTGGGGTACCGTATCGGCTTGTAAACCCTGGCTCCAGAATATCGGAACTGGGAAGCGCCTGTAAGATATAGCGGGTTAAACGAGAATCGCGTGAAAAGGAAAGACTCTACTTGGGACTAACGTGCCGCCAAGACTCAGCAGTCACTAAGGACTATTCACAAACATTTCCCCATATAACCCTGAGAGAGGCGGGGTCTAGATTCACCAAAACAGCTTCGCTGGAGCACTCCCTTTGCAACCTAACAGTTTACTCACTCCCTGCTGTTTATTTCGCTGATATGTGCTGCCGTAAAAGCGCGTAAGAGCTGTGAGTGTTGTAGCAAATTTCTCAATACTCAGAAATGCAAGGTCTTGGGGTGATGATCACAAAGATATGTGGTTCGGTCATGATAGGAGCATACCAGCACAGCCATATAATCTTAGTATTGCTCAGCAGATGCGTAAGTGTGGGATCTATTGGCAGCATTACTGTGGAACGGAGCTAGTAGAGCAAGAGACATCAGTGAGTCTAGACTTAGGTAATCATCAGAAAACACAGTGGGTAACGTATTTCTTATAGATACGTCAGATGCATGCCACTGAGATACTGAGATGAAGCTATCTGCACATATGTGCCTAGCTCGCAAGCAAGATCCGAGCAAGCAAGAAACGAAATTCCCGCTCGTCAATTCCCACAGTTTTCCAATGTATAAGCGCCCGCCACTGATGCCGAAAGCTGCCTATACCCTGCGCAATATGTTCTTGACGCACTCCAGTTGGAGGACATCCTTCACCGGAGAAGAGCGAGGTTCACTGCGCCATGCAACCTATCCTTTGCTACAGACATAAGGTCATCGGCATGTCTGCAGGTCCAACTGTCTGTGGGAAGGTGATGAGTTAGCTCAACTTCTGCTGGGCTTAGAGTAAGTCTGGAGACACACACTTGCGGCGTACTCTTTAACTGACCTAGAACTGGACACCGCGCATCGCTCTAACTTCCGCTTCGATTTCAGATACGGGGCGGAAGTTGCGATAAGTGCCATCCGGATTGAGCACGACAACAGGGTTGTGATGTTTGTCCTCAACTTCGTCGATTGCTCGTTTCCTGCTTGTTGTGCTTGGCTTCGCCTTGTCTATGGTGTTCACAGACTTTACCTCGTCAAAGTTGCCCACAATGCCGCTAGGTTTTTCATAGTACAGCTTGAAATAAGGAAGACCATGCTCGGCATACAGTTCGGCAGTGATGGGAGTTGCTGGTGGATCTATTCCAGTCGCCTTGCGGAAGAGCTGGGAGTTGAGAATCTGGACGTTAAAGGTGACGGTGCGTGAAGAGTCCCAGGTGTCTGCGGCGAAGGGATCGGCTTCGATTACCTGCTCGATACGACCGCCAGCAGCCATGCCCATGGCGTGCTCCTCCACCGGACCAGGACCACCTCCCCTCAGGTTGCAGATAAGGTGCAGTGTGCTCTCCTTCTGGATATTGTAGTCACTTAAGGTGCGACCGTCCTCGAGTTGTTTGCCTGCAAAGATGAGCTTTTGCAGTTCTTCGGGCATACCAGATTTGCCATAGATTAGCGTTTTGAGCTGTTCAATAGTGGCGTAATGGTTTACTTCGATCGTGTAAGTGCGACCAGTAAGAGTTTTGACGAATATCTGCTTCGAGCGCAGAGGATCGGCGACGTATCTGGGTTTGGGCGGTTTTGGCTTGGGCAGGAGTACGGCCTTGCGCGGAGTGATCTCGAATTGGAGGCCGCCAACAAGCTCTTTCCCGGTGATCTGCGCCTCAACGGAGTAGCCAGAACCGACAGGCATAGCAACAAACTGTCTGACGACGCCATCCCCGCTCGCGATGCCATCGAGCCAGAGCTGTTTAGGCGTGACCACGTAATCCTGTAGTGACTTCTGTTTGGAGAGCAGCTTTGATCGCCGGAGAGAGGTTGCCATGGACTCTATAGCTGGCTCTCCAGAAATCGCGTTGACGCCGCCCACGTAGACTTTGATTGCGAAGGGGTTGCAAGAGGTGAAATTGATCCACATGGCTTCACGCTCTGGAGGACGTCAGTGACAGTCGGGAACGCCAGAGTGGAGCTCTGTGATGAAATTGACTTCAACTCAGGTTGGGCGTCACTCACGATACATGGGAAAGAAGATGCCACCCTTTGCAGACATCTCCCCTGGCAGTGTCTTCTCATACTGTGAGACGGAGTACAGCGGAAATGTGCCCAGACCAGGTGGCAGATCGCAAGAAGCCCCATTGTCGGATACGCGGACAGTCCGTTGAAGGGAGATCTTCAATGAATCTGGCTCGTAGCCAGGGACATATCTGTAGACGTGGATCTCATCCTTCACTTCCTCGCCGTACGACGACTCTAACCTGACATGGAGATCAAGGCAAGATTCTTTCGCTTCAGCGGCCATCGTGACACCACCTGTACTGTTCTCAGCGAATCTCGCCAGAGTATCCGCGAAAGGAGGACTTACTATCTCTATTTGAAGCACCCCAAGCTGCTAGCCTACAATTAAGGCACATCTGTCGCGGTATGAGAACAAGCCGCTGAAGGACTACTTTCGAGTGGGCTTAACATAAGTTGAGGTTGGGAAAGGGAAAGGAAGCGAAGTGAAGTGAGTGCGGGGATCATGACTGGTTTTAAGTACAAGCAGGTTCCCGTCAAGGCTGACAAAGCCATGAACTAAGGTGGCTCAGTTTCACATCATTCATTTCTAGAGCCTGCCGTCGCTTGCTAATTAACTCATCTTGTGTGCGCGCACATTTCTACTGCTTTCCCTTGGTTTGATGAACGAATCTGAGGATTGGTTACACTAAACGGATTTAAATACAGCAGGTCAACAGAACCTTGGAAGCATCTGCAGTAGTGCCGCTACAGGCCTCCAAAGAGACGCATATGGCTCTGGAAAGAAAGGATGCTGTCGGGTCCGGAAAGATATGCTTCTCCAGATTCCAATCAAAAACGCGTGAGCGATTCGAGCCGCAAGTCCGCGAGTCCTGATGAGGGAGTCCGGCCAGTCGCTCGGCCCTTAACCTCATTACGAAACGTATAGCCTGGGAGCAAAGTGCAAGGTGAGGCTTCTCCTGAGCTGAAGCATAGCTGGCTTGACTACACGTGGCAGGAACAAAACGGCTGGTTATTGATTCAGTCAGATGCAGGTTTGTGCTGGCAGTTTCGTAGTGAATATAAATGGTAGTGAGCAAGCTTTGAACATCATGCAGGAGCACTGATATTACTTGTGTCGGATGTCAAGGCTTGTTCTCAGTAAAAGGTCTCGTATCAATTCTGCTCGCAACTAAGGCCGCCGTAAAAAGTTACCGCTTGAGTTAAAGAAAAAGTTCCGACAAGAATTGTCAAAACCGTGAGAGACCGGAGTAGTTATAGACATGTTCAAGCTCTTGCGGGCGAGCCGAATAATTCTGCTGTTAAACATCTTTAGTGCATCCAAAGCATACAAGACTTTATGGACCTGTTTCAGCTGGCCATAGCGAAGCTCTTGGGGTAGGTCACGAACGCTAAAGTTGTTCCTTTCTACGGTAGAACCTCCTTGGGAGCGTGCGACGCAACCAAGGAGCTCTTTGATATTTAAGCCTGTAAAGATAGCGACTACAAACCTCCGGGTGGAGTCGCAA
This sequence comes from Lichenothelia convexa, assembly GCA_021030975.1. Classification (NCBI taxonomy): domain Eukaryota; kingdom Fungi; phylum Ascomycota; class Dothideomycetes; order Lichenotheliales; family Lichenotheliaceae; genus Lichenothelia; species Lichenothelia convexa. The sequence continues at coordinate 1,435 of JAGFMK010000175.1, read as the reverse complement.
AGTTCAATTTTCGTCTCCGTAAAGTACCTGATGCCTTGTGCAAGATTCGTGCACTGGTGCTCGGAAGCACCTTTCCAGCGGAGGACACGGTAGACCCAGGTGCATCTCCGCCGAATTCTAGAGTTTCTTCACCGTATGGCTATGGAGAAGCAGTATCCTTTAGAAGAGCTTAAGGTAGAAACTTTCGTGGACAGACGTCGGCAACGCTCGGTCTATCGATGAGCGAGAGCACCTCAACCTCGGACATAAGCAAAAGAGAGTTTCACATGAGGGGACCCGATTGAGAACTAGTGGGATGTTCCCAATGCATCATTAACGTTGAAACGACCAGGCTTAAGTGCGGGTACCTCTTCTGAGAATCTGCACTTGAAAGAATCAATGTTACGCTCCTGATTCCTCGTTCATGACAGAAGCGAAGGTGCTCGGGAAAGGCCAAGACACTGGTGGCGTTTCACCAAGCGAGGGGCAGAACAACGACATCTCCTCATCCTCGGTGACCTCCGCGAAGTCAGACGACAATTGTACGAACAACCCATCAATATGGCGAAAGCTCTGGTCGGTTGTATCATGGACACCTCCATGGTGTCGCTGGGACCCGGAGAAGCCACCGCAGTTCTCAATGGGACTGAACGTCCTCTTTGGCTTCGCAGGGGCATTTACGGTGGCGAACCTCTACTACAACCATCCGATCCTTAATATTCTGGCGCATGATTTCGGCGTGCCGTATGAGAAGGTTGCGCAGATACCGACGGTGATGCAAGCGGGGTATGCGACGGGATTGCTCTTCCTGTGTCCGCTGGGGGATATCTTTAGGAGGAGGGCTTTCGTACTTATCTTGGTCTGGCTATCTGCTACGTTATGGTAAGAACACCCTCAGACAAGGCAATATATGCTGTGAGATACCAGGGGATTCCCATGATACCAGAAAGAATGATCAAGAGCTCAGCGGTTCGCCCGTACCTCGGAGGTGTGAATCTCAATACTCCAACCGGGTGCTGCTGCTCGGGCTTTGCTGGCTTCCAGAAACGGTCAAACAAGATATCCAGTCAAGGGAGACACGTGCTGTACCGGCGCTTGATCTGGGGCAATATGACTTGAGTCTCAAGAGGTCGCCCATTCCAGGAGAAAGTAATCTAAGAACACTTTACCACCTAGATCATTCTACCTTCGAGTTGGTCTGGCTTCTTTTTTTAATCAGTCCTTCCTAGGAAACTCCCAGCAATCCCAACGCCTTGTTCGCAGGTCACACATCTTCATACCGTATAAAATGTCGCTCGGGGTGTAGTGCGCATTCACTCATCTGGAGGCCTCCAATGTGTCGTCGAGGGCAACCCCGAGAGACAGGTGGCTAACGACTTATGATGTCTCGCCTGGGGCTTAGCGCGAATCTTGGTACTCATCGAGAGGCCTCCATTGTGCTATCGAGAGCAATCCC